>PVJS01005364.1:0-64474 GCA_004027185.1 Glis glis | reverse complement strand
CAGGCGTGGTGGCACACGCTTGTAATCCCAGTACTTGGGAGGCTGAGACAGGAGGATCACAGGTTCGAAGCCAGCCTCGGCTACTTAGTGAGGCCCTCCGCAACTTAGTGAGACCCTGTTTCAAAATAAAGAATAGAAAATCGGGCTGGGGGTGGAACTCAGAGTTAGAATGTCCCTTGATTCAATCCCCAGTACCACAAAATCATAAAAATAATAAAAAATAAAATAGGGCTGGGAGGGCGGGGTAGCTCAGAGATAGAATGCCTCTGGGCTCAACCTCCAGTACTAAAAAAAAGTAGAGATAAGAACAATCATTTCAACTAAAATCTGTATGCATATTGTATCCTTGTAATGACTTCCTTCAAAACACCCTAGCCTGGTGGGTCTCCAGTCTCAATAGATGTGGGGTGGGCTGGTGCATCCACTCTCTTAGATGGCAGGATGGCTTTTGGGGGTGTCTTACTGTTTGCCAGATGCTCCTGGTATTGGACCTTGACCCCAGGGGTGCTAAATGTTCTGCAATATATAGAATAGTGATGAATGAAGAATGAATGAATGAATGAATGGTTCCTTCATATTTTTCATTAAGAGCCTATTCCCACCCAGAATGGGTAGAAGGGACTATAATGAGCAGCAAATCAGAAGTCTGTCCAGACGCTCAGCCTACCACACAATGGGGTTTGCTCATGGACACACTCAAAGGTCCTGATAGGAGGAGAGGGGCCTCCTCGGGCTGGGCTGCTGGGGATGCGCAGCTTGGGGTACAGTCCCTGCCCCGATGGGGTTTCCACCCTGCTAGTGGAGGCGCAGGTAAGGGGATTGCTGTAGCTAAGAGCTAAGCGCCACGATGAAGGTGTGTGCCGTGGTCCTAGGGAACTCGGAGGAGCGAGCACGTTCTCAGTGCGCATCCTCACGGGGACGTACTTCAGTCCCGTAGACCATGGAGAGGACTAGAGCAAAGCAGCTTCAGTGCTCACTGTAGTAAGGAAGGCAAGTAGATTCTGCCTGGAGCAGCCTGGCCTACCGAGAAACGAGCAATAAAACCTTGGGGAGATGTCACTAGGACATGGCTGCTGTGAAATGTGCAAAGATGGTGCTCTGTGTCTCCAGAGAAAGGCCCATGACCAGAGGGAACTGATGGGAAAAGGCAAAGAAGGTTGACAAAAGCAGATTTGCAGGAAGGAAGTCCTTTGACCTTAGTAAGTCTCGTGACACAGACGCAGGTACCTGAAACTGAGTTCTTATTCTTATGCCGTTGGACCTGCTGTGTGGGCGTGGACTGGACTGAGCCTGTTAAGCACCACAAGGGACCGTGTCCTGCTTCTGTTTCTGTCTCCACCTGGCAGGACATATACTTCTTTGTTGAATCAGTGAATGAATGACATTACGGAAGTGAGCTGGTTCCGCGGAATATGTACAAACAGCTCAGGTACAGATGACTTCAAGGTCGCAGTGGCGGGAAATAGCTGAAACAGACAGTTATGTGGCGAAGACATTACACTGTTTTATTCACAGCGCATATCTCTGCTCTGCACATTCAACCCAAAGCCCTCCGAACATGTTTGGCTGTGGAGTTTCTGACAGTATGGCAAAAAACAGGCACTTGGGTATGTGCATGCGCAACTATTAGCATGCCTGATTCATTGGGTGTATTCATGTGGAAATTTCTTAAAAGTAATGGATTTTGCAAGGTTTGGAGAAAACTGTTTGAGTGCTGACACGAAAACTGTATTTTCCGCTGATAGTTCAAGCTTTGGTTTGAAAAGAGTAAGTGCAGCCTTGTATCTGCAGGGTCTGCTTTCTCTCCTTTCCTCAGACATTAAAACAGCTTGTAATTGCCACTCTTAAACGAAATCTTGGAAGAATAACAGTGATTTCCAAGTGTTGGTAGAGTGCTGCTGGAATCCAGGATGCATTTAGTGCCATTGTTTAGCCGCTCGAAGATCAGACTTCTAGATAGACTAGAAGAAAAGATAGCATGTGGCTAACTGGCAGTAGCATTTCCTAGGGATTGTTAGGGAAGGAGCTGGGAGAAAATGATTCTCAGAAATAGAGGATTCCAGTATACATCCAATTTTTAAAATGCCTTTAGCTCCAATAAAATACAAGTCATGGTGTATGAAAAAGCCAGAGAGCTCCACACACGCTGTGC
This sequence comes from Glis glis, assembly GCA_004027185.1. Taxonomy (NCBI): domain Eukaryota; kingdom Metazoa; phylum Chordata; class Mammalia; order Rodentia; family Gliridae; genus Glis; species Glis glis. The sequence continues at coordinate 62,322 of PVJS01005364.1, read as the reverse complement.
TGTTGATATCGTGGTGTTGTCTGCGATCCCCAAGCTCCTACTACATTCTGAATTCTGAAGACATTTAATTTCACCCACTGTGCTGCAAAAGTCGGTCACCAATGCCACCCTGGGGCTGACACTGCAGATGCATCATGGGAAGTGTCACCTTCTGAAGCATCTACTATTGACTGTGGCCTCAGGGGAAGGAGAAGCTAGGTGCAGCCCTTCCTCATGGAGTGACAAGCTCCGTCAATTTCTTAGCCATATTTATGATATATTCTCTCCTTATTTTAATTTTTTCACTTACAAAACTTAAAAAGTCTGGTGCACACCTGTAATCCCAGTACTTGGAAGGCCAAGATAGGGGGATCACAGGTTCAAGGACAGCCTCAGCAATTTAATGAGACTCTCAACAATCTAGCGAGACCCTGTTTCAAAACAAAAAAATAAAATGGGCTGGGGGTGTAGCTCAGAGGTAGAATGCCTCTGGGTTCCATCTCCAGTACCACAAAAATAAATAAATATATAAATAAAATAAAATGAAAAGTTAAAAAGTCTAGAGTAAACAATGAAAGCCCCCTCATTGTTTTTCCATGATGCTGATTCTACCTTCCCAGAAATGAGAAAGGCTAACAGTTTGGTGTGTGATGCTGTTGCATTGAAGTTTTAACTTGAACATGGATGTCTAGAGCTCATATTCAGTCATTCTGCATGTGGAAGCAATGCTAGGACACCGTTAAGGCCACCCAAACAGCCTGTGGGGAGAGCTAGCTTTTGTGTTTTTCTACCCATAAACCTATTGGTGTGTGTACACATACCCTTGTGGGCAAACTCAGGATCCTGGGGCTCTGTAGAGCCCACACACATATTTTGTTTGGCTTGTCTGCATTTTTTTTAAATTGGGCATTGGACTCAGGGACATTCTACCTCCAAGCTATACCCCCAGCTTTTTTTTTTTAATTGAAATAGGGCCTCGCTAAGTCTGGCTTTGAACTTGAAACTCTCCTGTCTCAGCCTCCCAAGTACTGGGATTACTGGTGTGTGCTATCATGCCTGGCCTTGGCTTATCCACTCTTTGAAAAATATATTAGTTAGTTGCCCAACATTTGAAAATCAGGATATTTCACATAAAATCTGGGGACTCTTGACTAAGAGGATGACCTGCAACCCTCAAGATACCTTCCCAGGGGGCAACAGCTGGCAGAGGTGAGTGGCAGTGGTGCCCTGTAGACACTGCCATTTGTCACACCAGTGGTCCCTTGGTCTTGCATCTGTCCAGCTGTACACATTTACCTTACCCGCTGGTCCCTGTAGACCTTTGAGTTTGCAACTCCAATCACTGAGTATCGGGTTTCAGAACTAAAAATGATATAGATGTGGGGAACATGTAATGAATTATCCAAACTAGGATTCTCTGAGTGTTAAAAAAAAAGGGTGCTATTCCTAATTACACTGGGACCATAGGCATAAACCAGACTGTCCCAGAAAAAACAAGATTTGTGCTGTCCCTATGTATGCACTACTACATTCAACTCCTTCTTACAAATGAGAAAACCCAGACCTCACAAGGGGAAGCAGTGTGCCTGTAGTAATCACCAAATGCATTAACGACAGAGCTGCCCTGACTACCTGGACACCCAGCCCACTGCTGTCCCCAGCATCGCAGGCTCTGTATCATATGTACAAGCACCGTATCCTCCTCCAATGTACGGAGTGTTGCAGTTAGTAATCATCACGTAACCAATGTCCTGTAAGAGCCTACAGATTGGTAGTTTATATCATCAATAGCACTTCTATTATGAATCTAATTAATGTTTTGGACCACCGCACGTTCAGAGATGTTTAAAACATGGAGTAGACTTGAGAACTAGGTAGTAAACACAAGCAAAGCTTCTCATTTCACTAGCTGCAACAAGAGATCTATTTAGAAGTACTGATTGTCCAGACTAAAAAACAAAACAAAACAAAAAACCCAAAAAACACACAGCAAAAATCCACCATTAAGTAAGTATCTGCTTTTTGGCTTGTTCACAAATACTGTCTATTGACTTCTTGATCTTTGGCTATTGCCTGGTAGTGAGAATTATGTCTTCCAGAGATGTCCAAGATCCCAAATTCTCAAGTCTGTGCCCAGCTGTGTATTGCCTTGCTGGGTTTCCGAGAGATGTCTGTATAAAGGCCACTCCTCTAATCACCACTCAGGGTTTGATTCAAGGGCCCTGTCTGGGCTCCTACCCAAGGGAGCCGTGTAAGCTTTAGGGGCACCTCCTAGCCTTTTGTGAGGCTTGGGCCCAAGGCCTGCCACCTCTCTCCAGTGACCCACTTGACTCCCACTTGTCTCTCTAAGGGACCTTGCAAGTACAGAGCCATCTTAGCATGTCGCCGTGCAAGATGGAGGAAAGAAAGATGGCAGTGCTTCTTGCCAAGACCTGCAGCAGAGTGGGCCCACGTCACCCACCTGTGCCGCTGTTCCCTTGGAATTACACATCTGACTTTCCAAACATGGAACCATCACCCGTGCAGGAGACATGGCTAGGGTACGTGGTGCCACATCAGCCTCCTATAGTGGAGGAGAACCAAGAAAGGGTGAAGAGAGCAAAGGGCTCACTGACCTCTTGCCCCAGACACAGCATCCTTCCCTAGCGTCCCGGAGGCTGTCCTCCAACCTGTTATCCTCCTGTCTCAGCCTCCCAAGTACTGGGATTATAGGCGTGCATCACCACAACAGATCCTTTTTTAAAAAATTAATCTATTTATTTTTTACCTTCATCAGAACTTTTCTGTAGGGGTCTCTTATAGAGGAAGTGACTAAGCCGGGCGTGGTGGCGCACGCTTGTAATCCCAGTACTTGGAAGGCGGAGATTGGAGGATCCGGGTTCGTGGCCAGCCTCAGCTACTTAATGAGGCCCTCTGCAACTTCGCGAGACCCGGTTTCAAAATAAAGTATAAAAAATAGGACTGGGGGTGTAGCTTGGAGGTAGAATGCCCCTGGGTTTAATCCCCAGTACCGCAAAAATAAAATAAAATAAAATAGAGGAGGGGACTAGTGACCAACTATGGCCTTTAGACACCAAATATAAACCACACACATGGGACCTTTTCTCTTATGTACCTCAACAAACCTTAACAGGGAAAAGTTATTTTCTAAATGAGCCAAATCCATATGCATGAAGTTTCTTTTTATATATAGGACTGTGAATGGATGTATGAAAATATAGATTGTGGATTTTTGTTAAAGCTTTTTTGTTTGTTTTTTTTCAATCTGGACAATTAGGACTTCTAAATATATCTCTTGTTGTATCTAGTTAAATGAGAAGTTTTGCTTGTGCGTACTGTCTAGTGCTCAAGCCTACCAATGTTTTAAACATCTCTGGATGTGCTATGGTCCAAGTCATTAATTAGTTTCATGACAGAAACACCATTGGTGATATAAGCTACCAATCTGTAGGCCCTAGAGCTGTGCTATCTAATAGCTACATGGAATAGCTACATAGTTAGTTAGCTACATGTAGTTAGTTCAGCCCTCATTATCATTAACAAGTGATGATATGTTGTTGATACTGGTATAAGTAAAAAATATTAATTATGTATGTTTTTTACTTTATTATAATAATATAACTATAATTATTATTGGTACTGGGCTTGAACTCAGGTGCATTCTACCTCTGAGCATTCTACCCCCGGCCCCCCCCTTTTTTTTTTTTTGAAACAGGGTTTCGCAAAGTTTCTGAGAATCTTACTACATTGCTGAGGCTGTCCTTGAACCTGTGATTCTCCTATCTCAGCCTCCCAAGTACTGTGATTACAGGTGTGTGCCACCATGCCCGGCTCCTTTTTTATTTTTAATTTTGAAACAGGGTCTCTGTTAAGTTGCTGAGAGTCTTGCTAAGTTGCTGAGGCTGGCCTCAAACCTGTGATCCTCCTGTCTCAGCCTCTCAAACACTTCTTTTTACTTTTTACATGTAATTGCTATTAAAGCTAAAATTAGCCACATTGCTGGTTGGACAGTGCTGTCCCAGAGATACGTGTCATGCATCTGAATGAAGAAGGGTTAGTAGGATGCTTAGGGGTCACAGTGACCTTTAACCATCGAGAGTGTGGAAGGAGGGGGATTTGCTGGTTGCTTCCTAGGGCAGCGTGCGAGTTTACCAGCAAGGCTTTGGGGTGGTGAGAGACCAGGACAGGCCTTTACGTTTACCTTGATAGGGGAATACAGTGAGAGCATTCGGAATATCTTTCTAGAAAGCAGGCTAGTTCTAAAGAGGCCTGATCTCCTCTCCGACATCTTCCAGCGTCTTGTTTCCTGCCTAGCTCTTTGCCTCCAGAGCCGCGAGGGGCACCTGCTCTGACACCAGCCTTTCAGCTTCTGTGCCACATCACGCAGAAGGTACTTGGCACAGACAGTGCCAGCTGTAGGTCCCATATGGAAAAGCCATACCATATACATATGTACGGAGCGGCTCCAAAGCCAGAAGGAGTGGAGAGGCACGTGCGGCCTAGCTGGATCTAGCTAGGTCTTCCCCCTGCCTTCAAAGCTTATAGCATTGAAATCTCTTCAGGCCATAAATAGAATCATGTAGCAAGATAATTCCAAGACCAAATATTTCCTTTTGCTTTTATATGGACATAGGACTGTGTATGGATGTATGAAAATGCAGATCGAACGTTTGGCTACAGAGGGGTTGACGTTCAGTGACGTGTGTGGCGAGGGGTGTTGAAATGAATGGAGAAGGTGTGTGTCAGGCTGCTTGGGCAGGGCTGTCCATGCGGAAGCTGAGGTTTCCTCCTCCTGTGCGTGGTTGGAGAGGACGTTCAGTTTCTGCTTCCATCTAGTTGAGGTACGGACTTCACTTACATGGCTGCCAGAGATTGATGGAAGGGCCCAGGTCTTTGAGCCCTGCCTGGGTGATGTGCCTCTCATGCTGCAGGGAGCACGGGCCGACGACCCCAGGAGGGATGGTGCCCGTGGGAGCCAGGCTCAGGCTGCAGTTCCCTTTGGAGTAACCTCTTTCCTTCTTCTTTTCCTTCCACTTCTTCTAGGTAGGACAGGGCTGCTTGCTGATCTCTTGCCCAGTTTTGCTGTGGAGATTATGCCAGGTATTCCATCATTTAACTCCTTATTTGCTTAATTTGCTGCCATTCCATCTGTCTTGCTTTTGCATTAGTCACTAATTGCTTGTTTAACTTATTTGTGTATCTGTCTATATGTGTCTGTGATCTTTTCCAGGATGAACTAAGCCTACTAGAATAGTCTTTGAATTGTATTCCTTCTGTTCCTAGGCCCTAAGAGAAAAATGATAATTAAAAATAGGCTGAGCTGGGGACCCAGCCCCTTGGTGTCAGCATCTTTGGTAATACCCCCCCATCTCAGTGTTTCAGCGGTGCCCAGAGAACTATAAGCACTAACAGCTCATTATTTATCTGCATTCCTTATTCCTATTTATTCATTTATTTAGTGGTGCTGGGGATTGAACCCAAGGGACATTCTACCTCTAAGCTAAACCTTTATACCTATTTTATTGTTTATTTGGAAACAGGCTCTTGCTAAGTTGCTGAGGCTGTCCTCAAACCTGTGATCCTCCTGTCTCAGCTTCCCAAGTTGTGTGTGTGTGTGTGTGTGTGTGTGTGTGTGTGTGTGTTTTACTGGGGATTGAACCCAGGGGTATTCTACCTCTAAGCTACACCCCCAGCCCTATTTTATTTTTTATTTTGAAACAGGGTCTTGCTAAGTTGCAGAGGGCCTTGATAATTGCCGAGGCTGTCCTGGAACCTGCGATCCTCCTAGCTCAGCCTCTCAAGTACTGAGATTATAGGAGTGCACCACCACACCTGGCTCCTTATTCCTTTTTATATGTTTTCTTTCATTATTATACAATCATGTCACTCCAGATTGCCTTTTATAACATTATCAAAAATCCGTCTTCAAACCTTAGGAAAGCTGTACCTTCCTTCACCCTTGAAAACTACACATTCACAGATGTGTATCGATTTGTATACAATCTCAGGGGCTTATTAGCCACCCCCTCCCCTCGCACATACCTACAAGTGCCTATAGATCCATGGGCCATATGACAAGGACACCTGCCCCCAATACTTATCTTGGTCTTCCAGTGTAGCCTCAATGACATGCACCAGCTGAGACAAGCCAGTGTGGGTTTATACCATATTCACAACTGGAGAGGCTCAGAGAGAAGCAGGAATGAACTGGGGAGAGGAAGCGCCCACGCTCAAGGAGAAGGAAAGGGTACGGCTCAGTCTTGCATTGGAGAATTTTAGGAGCTTCCTAATGCCACAGAGAGATTTAAAATTATTCCCGACCATTGGTTTGGGCATGACGCAAGTTTTAAGAACCATCCTGAGACTTCATAGTCAAACTTCACTAATTATTCCCCAGGAATTCTCGTCCTTTCCCATTATCTGGCCAACCCAAGCCCAAGTAGTAATTCTTATTAATGTTACTCCCAAGGACACACATAGATATCTCTTTGTAAACCCCCCTTGTCAAAAGTTCCTTCAATGTGTAAACATTTGTTCACACACACACACACAGAAAAAAAAACAATATTATACTGTAGTGTTTCAAACTAGCAGTCATATCTTCTAGTCCCAAGAAAGAGTTACTGTGTTTTTCATATCTGGCCCTGTCCACCTGAATTTCCCTCCCTTTGACTCCAAGAATCCTTTCACAGATAATACTCTTTTCCTTCTCAACTGTAACCTGCTAGTCTTTTCTCCTGGACTGCCTGACCTAGCTTGTAGCCCTTACTCCGGGCAACTCATTGAAATCTGGGGCTCATGTCCGTCGTAGGCTACGTTGTGCTGTTGTGACATTTCTGAGGCCTATGCCGAGCCTCCTGCCCTCTGCTGTCCTCAGATGAGTGCTCCCCACATCAGGCAACCAAGGCTCAGAGCCTTCTCTGTCCCTCACTGAAGAGAGGCTGACCTGGTTAATTTGTATTTCAGATGGATAAGTGAGGAGGGACATTCAGGAGAGATAAGTTCCTTGTTTTCTCTCTGAGGAAATCATGTTCTAACCAAAGGTCAAACGATTTTACCATTATCACAAGCTCCCAACCAAATGTCCATCTAATTGAAAGAATATTTAATAATTAAAATCTAAGAAAAAGAATGTGAACTTGTAAAGGGATTTTTGGTAAGATAGCTTTCAACCAAAATAAATTGCTTCGGTCTTTTGGCTTTTAAAGAAAAGCGTGGCCCACATCCGTCTGTCCAGGCCCCCGGGGAGAAGTTGGGTCCTAGAGCCAAGTCCCAGTAGCATGATCCCGAGTCAGGTCACCGAGGGCCACAGTCATTTTTATCTCTTCTAGGCCAAATAGACTTTGTTTCCTTCTCTTAATCTTTCAGATGGACAAATGGGATAGAATTCATGCTCAGCCTCTGGCGGAGCTGTGGACGCAGCAGAAGTTAACACACATACCAGCTCTCCACGCCAGTCTTACCATCCGTCCGCCAGAGCTCTGAGCCACTCAGCCCTGGGCTGTGATGACTGTCTGGCATGGCCAGCTTAAGTGTGAGCAAACCAGACTCACTCTCTGGGGAGGGGACAGTGTCTTCTCTACTTGAGACTCTCTCTAGTGTTCTGTGGTCCTGGGTAGTTGTGCAGGTGTAAGCAAGAGGCTTGGATCTCAGCCGTGGTGCTGAATACAGGAGAGGTGTTCACCTCCTGTCACAGGTGTTTGATCTGCAGGAAAAGCGGATGAGTACGTGCAGGGCCTGGGCAACTAACCTACATTTAGGCATGCAGACATAGAGGCCTTTCAGGACTTACACTTTTATTGACAAGATCAACTTGACTATAAAAGATAGGTATTAGTCCAGCGTGGTGGTACACACCTATAATCCCAGTACTACGGAGGCTGAGACAGGAGGATCACAAGGCTCAAGGCCAGCCTCAGCCTCAGCAACTTAGCAAGATCCTATTTCAAAGTAAAAAAAAAAAAAAGATAAATAAAAGAGGCTATGGTGTAGCTCATAGGTAGAATGCCCCTGGGTTCAATCCCCAGTACCAAAAAAAAAAAAAAAAAATAGGTATTCAGAGCAGCCACCAACAGGTAAGGTCCCCTCCCCTAGCCAGGGGTACTTCTGCTCTTGTCCCATCCTTGTTCTGATACGACAGTGAGTTTGGTTAACCCCTTCCCCAGGAGCAGACCCTGAAATCCCCCCCATCACCTTGTGCTGGTCATTCTGTGTACCCAGCATGCTATACGGAACCTTCCTCCCTATTCTCCACACCCCGGCCCTCTCAGCCTCAGAGTTCCTGGTGCATTTGGGGACTCGTTCCCTGTAGACATGCCTCCTTCCCCAGGTCCCTCCGCTCCCCTCCTTTCACAGGCAGACTGCGCTCTCTCGGGTGCCCTGCGCCACACCGGGCTGCCTCGAGTGTGGTGTGTCTGTGCATCTTGCAGAGTGGGTGTTTGTGGGCCTGGTGATCCTGGGAGTCTTCCTCTTCTTCGTCCTGGTGGGGATCTGCTGGTGCCAGTGCTGCCCTCACAGCTGCTGCTGCTACGTCCGCTGCCCCTGCTGCCCAGAGTCCTGCTGCTGCCCTCAGGCCTGTGAGTAAGGAGCCAGCGGGAGATGCGTCTCTTCTCCAGCCCTGGCGTGTGCCCTGCGTCCCTCCTCCACCCGGCCTCGATGACATCTGTGTCTGCCCCCCTCCTGCATGCGCACCTCCATGATTTCTCTCCATACCCATCTCTCCATGTGTTTGAAATTCTCATGGACACTTGGATGAGAGGAAGGACAGGCCCAGGATGGCGAGGCTGCGGGACAGGGCTGCCCCCTCCTTGGGGCATCCAAGCTCAGGAAGCCTTCTCTGCTCATTCCCCTCCCATGCTGCCAACCTCCTCTTTTTATAAGCACAACTCACAAACTGTGGCCTCCCGACACCATCCCGCAGCCGCACATGATTTTTATTTACTCCCGTGATGAAATGGGCCCCAGGAGGGACTAGTTCTCATTTGGGGATTTACGTTTTACCTTACTAGCCATGCCCATGTAGACATCAAAGTTGGCATCCCTACCTCACACCAAACACATCTTGAGAGAGGTACCCTCTGCATCTTTAGCATATTTAGGAATGAAGTGGCATTAGGAAGAGCTAGTTCTTGGAATCAGAGAGCAGGCCCACATGGAAGCCCATTGCTTGCTCTGCCCCTCCGGAAGGGGTTCCAGGTCCTCCTGGGAGCCGCCACCCTAGCGGCCTCTGTGCTCAGCCTCATCTGGGAGTGCCAAGGCAGGCTGCAGACAGAGTGGGTCCTTGGCTGTTGCTCAGTTGCCAGGTGCTAACAGTACAATTCCTGATGTAACTGCCTGTTGGTAGAGCTGAGGAGCCCAAGGGAGAGCGTCTGTCTCCACAACTCATCGGGTCCCAGGAGAACAAAGGCACGCACATCCAGGAGCTCCTGCCCGCGAGAGTAGTCTCAGGGATTTTTGGTGTGAGGGTTGTGGAGGGTGGGACCACATAATCTCTCTCACTCTTCATCTCCCTCACAGTGTACGAAGCAGGGAAAGCAGCCAAGGCCGGGTACCCTCCCTCCGTCTCCGGTGTCCCCGGCCCTTACTCCATCCCCTCTGTTCCTTTGGGAGGAGGCCCCTCATCCACCATGCTGATGGACAAGCCGCATCCACCTCCCTTGGCACCAAGTGACTCCACTGGAGGAAGCCACAGTGGTAAATGCAGCTGCCGAGCCCACCCCCGCTTCCAGCCCCGCTGGGGTCCTCGCCAATGAGGACAGTCAGTCACTGCTGTGTCTGTCTTTGGGAAATTGTTATCCCCATCCAGAGGTGGGATCCTGCCAGCCGTGTCCGATATCTTTTGGAGTGTGGATCAGGCTTTCCTGGGACTGCAGGACATGGCTGACCCCTGCTTCCTTTCTAGGCTCCTCAGTAACTGAAACTAAGAGAAAGAGGCAGGGTACCCCTTGACTGTTGACCTTTCGGGCAAGGAGTTACCTCACCCCTCCCCAGTGTTCAGGACTGTGCCAGGTGCTGGGAGGGACAGCCAGATGTGTAGAACGTAGTTTCTCTAAGAAGCAGTATGGCCTCGTTAGGGAGAGAGACTGGACCTTTATCAAGACAATTAGATGCTGAAGAGTATGGTACTTGGCGTTCAAAGATGAAAGACTGGTTACAGAGCTGGGGGAAGCTGAGATCTGAATGGGGCCTGCAGGAGTGCTTAGGATATGGGAGGCATGGGAGATGCTGAGCATCCCAAAGAGGAAGGCCAGTGTGCAGAAACCCCAGGGCAGGGAGAGTGCAGTGCGGGTGGTCGACAGTGTCCGACTTGTGCGACTGCCTGGAAGAAGATGGGCGGATGTGGTGGAGCCAGGTTAGGGAGGGCAGGGAGCCCCTCCAGAATTGCTGGGGCAGGGCGAAGGGAGCGAGTGAGAGTATGGCGGGCACCCCAAGTGCAGGGACCGCAGCACGACCAGGAGAATGCAAGTGGTGAGCATGGGGCCAGAGACCGTGGACCAAGAGATCCAGTGTGATACATGAGCGCCAGGCTTCCACTGCAGGCAGTGGGAGCCAGGGCAAGCTGAGAGGCACTTTGAAAGAAGCAGTCAGATGTTAGGGAATGAAGGAAGGGAGGCTCCCCGACACCCCCCACCCCCACCCCATCATCCAGTGGTACGGATGGACCAGCGACCTCTGAGGTCATTGTTCCGGAGAGTTGATTTGAGTGACTGATTAGCCCAGCCGGTGCAGGATGAATTTGATGAATTTGTGCAGAGGAAGGGAGGAGAGTTGGAGGGGTGGAGGAGGGTGAAGGGGAGCCAGGCAGTAAAAATACAGCTTTCCCGGAGGCTTCTGAAGAAGAGAACAGGGCCGTGCAGGTGGAGACTGTGTGTGTAGTACTTGTAAAAGGTGATTGTTAAGCCCCACCGAGGTTGGTGAGTCAGACATTTCTCCCCCAAAGAGTCTGGGCCGCCTGCAGCGGGGGTGGGGTGGGGGTGGGGGTGAGGTGGGGGAGGGTGCCTAGCCACTTAACAAGCCGCCTGGCTGCGGGAAGGAGTGGAGATCCTCAGTGTTTTTTACTCCCTGGAACTATTAGTGGAATTCTGACGTCTGAGGCTGGGGGTGAGTCACAGGCTGAGAGGTACCGTTAATGATCAAGGACATGCAGAGAATTAGATAAAGACAGCACAGTCGGTGTCCCAAGGGATGGCACGGGCACAAGAGATATCAACAGAACTTGGACTCTTTATTTGCTTCTTTCCCTATTTCTCCCTAATCTTCTTTTTCTTCCCGCCCCCTTGCTTTTAATTTAATGGATGATAATAAAATGATTCTTATTCATAGAATGGCAAACACTTCCTCTCTCCCGTTTTCACCCCTTTCGTAGGCCCTGGCTGCTGCAGCTTAATCCTTCTGGCCCCATCCTGCCCTTTTAACCAACTGTGATCAAAAGTGGCTTTAGAAATAGGAGAATTATTATTCCGTGGAACAAGAAATCACCACGTAAGGTGGTCAGTTCCAAGGTGGGCTAGGTGAACGGCCTGGTGGCATCTCTGCAGGAGGGAGTCCTTTCTGTCTTCTGTGCTGTCCCCTGAGCATATCTTCTGTCGTCCCTGGCTGGCTCCTCTTCATCCCTTGATGACTGAGGAGGTTCCATGGCGGTATTTGATGGAGAAAGGTGTGCCTCCTCCCACGAGTGAGAAGAGTGTTCCCAGGCGCTCCTCCCCCAGCCGGCCAGCTTCCCCTGGCAGTCTTGTGGCAAGAGCTGTGTCCCATGCCCATTCCTAACCCAGGTGGGCTGGAACTAGTCCACACTCCCTTCTCAGGCCTAAACAACCCTTTGCCTTGGAAGTGCACAAAACCAGGGTTCTGTTATCAGGAAACAGAGCAAAGATGGCGACCAGGGTCCGCCAAGCTCTCCTGGACCATAATGTCACTGTCAAGACAGAGTTCTTCATGGTCCCCACGGATACGTGTCTGTGCTCATGGCCCCATGGGCAGCGTTAGGGATGGCCTCTGGCTAATTCTCCTTTAAGATAGGTGGCTTGGGCCAACGTAGATTATTCTTTAAAGAGTGCTAAAAGTGTTAAGAAATGCTGATTTACAAAAATGTAAATTTACTTTGTTTACATTTATACGCTACTTCCATTTCAGGGTAATCATCCAAGAACAGTCATTTTTCAGGTTCCCTTTGTACACCGTGCTCTGGCACACTCTGCAATTGCACAAGGCATCTTTGATGAGCCGTGTGTAGTGTAGCTGTTGGTTAGCTAATGGGAGAGGGCGAGGAGGCCCGCTTCCCTCCTGCGCTTCTCTGGGTCCATGCAGCAGCTGAGTGTGAATGTCCACACTCCACTCTGTGCCCACCTCCATCTCAGCCTTCCTTCTCTAGTGCCTCTTTCCTATCAGCATTCAAGACCTGCTCAGATCTGACTTGTTGAAACACAGCAACAATTTGGGAAAACAGCCCGTCGTTTTCTGATGTGGCTGCCCCGTCCCCTTTCTCCTCTTCCCAGCCAAACTCCTCCAAAGAGTTTTGAATATGTAATATTTCTATTTCCTCTGCTCTCCCCAATCACTCAGCTAACTTCTGTCTTGCTGCTGCTCCCAACACCCCAGAAGCCAGCTCCTACCAGGTTCCCTGGCTAAGTCTCCCAGATGCTTTTCAATCTTTGCCTTCCTTGACTTCTCAAAAGCCCCCACCACCCCACGCGGTCCTCTTCCTCTGCCTTTCAGAGCACTATTCTTTGTAGTTTTCCCACCTGTCTCTGTGTGCTGGCTGTTCTCCTCTGTGGGTCTCCCAGGTGTTGGTATTCCCATTTCGTCCGCGGTTGTCTCCCTGGGAAAACCTGTCGCCTCCCTGTTCTCCAGGCTGCAGTCCTCATCTCTGTGCTGAGTGCTCCCAAGTCTCGTCTCCAGCCTCTCCTCTACTCCTCGGTCCTATAGATCCCACGGCCTCTGGACCTCTCAGCCTGGATGTCCTGCAGGCTTTGAACCCCTGCCTCTCTGACATCTACTGCTTCTCCACTTGAGACCAGGTTCTGCAATCTTATCTCGGTGCATCGCATCCGTGTCCCCCTAGGAGCCCAGACCAAAAGCAGGGACTTTATCCTTCCCCCTCCCTCATGCTGTTGGTCTCCGTGTCCATCAGATCATACCTCAGGATGACCCCGTGTTGGCCTACTTTACTCCATCTCTGCTGCAGCCTCCTGCTCCCGCTGCTGTGTCCTCCTCCCTTGCTGAGCGCAATCACCGCCCACCTGGCCTTTCCACATCTACTCCTGCCTCGCTCTAGCCCGTTTTATTCTAGTCCACCTGGCCTCCGCTCATTCTTTGTGCAAAAGAATTGAGGAGACACGTACGGTGTTGAAATGTCATTTTCAAAATTAATAAGGATGTGTGTCTATATATAATCCAGGCCTACTGTATGTATACAGAGAATATGCAAATTTCAAGAATCACTTCTCCCACAATTGAGCTGCTGTCACCCGGGGGCGGAATCTGGCGGCTGCTGCGTCCTCCATCCACAGCCTCACTTTGCTCGTTAAGGTGGGGCAGGGAGATCGAGGCTGTATCCATGGAGGCCTGCCTCAGAGACTTCCTTTGCTAATTTCCTAAGTTGGATTTTTGGCTTTAAAGGGGAAATTAGCTGAAAAATAGTTGAGCCTTAATTGGCTCAACTAGTAGTTGAGCCAAACGTATCAGCTCAAATCCTTTAATGATAAGTTTTTGAAATCTTAGTTCGACATCAAAGGGAATATTCCAATTTCCACTCTCCAGTACAGTAGAAGTTGGTAAGGCTAATAGATTAGAGGAGCTGAAGTATGAAGAGCAACACTAACCAAAGGACTTGGGCCAGAGCGAACCTGAAAATAGAAATAAATCATCCACGGACCCTGTGCCGAAACATCACGAGGAGAAGAGCCATCCTCCCGATGTGCGGCTTGGGCCAATAGTCTACGACGTTTCCTGTTAAGATACCACGGCACATCAGAGAGTTCTCTGATCTCCAGGCCGATTGTAGATAAAAATCAATCCAGTTCTATTCGAGGTATTTTCAAATCAAGAAACACTTAATGAATGCCTACTCATTTTCCCTGCCCTCAAGGAATTTACAGTCTAGTGGGTCATTGCTGGGGGCTTTGACTAGAAATAAACTGAATAAGAAATACAAGGTAGTAAATGTCAAGACTGTTCTATGATGCAGGGTCAGAAAGGAAAATCTCTTTGGAGAGGAGGGATCAAGAGAGGCTTCCTGGTGATTCCTGTGCTCTTAAGCACGTGTAACACAGAGCCAGATTCTACCAGGATGAGAGAAAAATTTAGTGTGCTACACAGCAAACTTATAGCTTACCATTAAAAACAAAAACCCAAAATAGCAGCAGCAGCCCACACCTTGTAAAGGGAGATTTGCCTTTGTCTACGTTTTTTGTTACTGAGCCCAAATGGATGCTGGCCCTGAAGTCTAAAGATCAATACTTTGCCTCTGTCTTTTCTGACAAATTCGAGGAATTAAGAGTTCCTGGAGACCGGGCGTAGTGGCACACGCTTATAATCCCAGTACTTGGGAGGCTGAGACAGGAGTATTGCAGGTTTGCGGCCAGCCTCAGCTACTTAGCGAGGCCCTCTGCAACTTAGTGAGACCCAGTTTCAAAATTAAAAAAAAAAAGAAGCCGGGCGTGGTGGCGCACACTTGTAATCCCAGTACTTTGGGAGGCAGAGACCAGAGGATCCGGGTTTGCGGCCAGCCTCAGCTCTCTCTCTCTTTCTCTCCCTGTCTCTCTCTCTCTCTCTCTCTCTCTCTCTCTCTCTCTACCTAGTGAGGCCCTCCGCAACTTCGTGAGACCCGGTTTCAAAATAAAGTATAAAAAAATAGGGCCGGGGGTGTAGCGCGGAGGTAGAACGCCCCTGGGTTCAATCCCCGGTACCACAATAAATAAATAAATAAATAAATAAATAAATAAATAAATAAATAAAATAAAAAGAATAAAATAGGGCTGGGGGTGTAGCTCAGAGGTAGAATGCCCCTGGGTTCCATCCCAAGTACTACCCCTCCCAAAATGGTTCCTGGAGTCACAGGCTGCTGTGGCTGAGGTCAAAGCTGGAAGGACCAGGCACAGTGGCACATCTTTGTAATGGTGGTGTGGAAAGACAAAACTGTTGTCTTCATTTGAGGCTGTCGCCACTGGAACTTTTCAGAGACCTGATACACAATCAAATCCATATCAGAACAAGGAGTGTAATTTTTTATAATGACACAGAAAGCAATCTAAGCTCCAGTCCAAGTTGCAATTAACTGAGGAGCTCCAGCTGTTGCTCAGGATAGCTGCCATCCCTCTCCGCCAGAGGACAGCTGCTACAGGGTCCCAGCCACCCTTCCCCCACCATGATCTTTATCTCGGTATTACTGAATCTTCACCCAGAGGTGCTGCACTTACCAAGAACATCTAGATAAAGCTACTGCGGCAGGTAGAGCAGGCTCCTTCCCTAATGCCAAAACTGTGCCAGTGTTCTGTACTTAGAAAATAGTCACCAAGAATACTAACCACAAACTAACCCAGACCTTGCCGCTTCCTGGGGCTACCATTCAGGCCTTTCCCTTCCTGCTCAACATTTTCCAAGAAGCTGCTCTCATGGCCTCGTCTGCATTGACTCTGTAATCTGTGACATATAATTTCTATTCCCAGTTTCTCTTCATTCATTCATGCTTTCATTCATTCATGTGTGCCTTCATTCATTCATTTGAGCGCACATGTCTTTGAGTGTCTGTAATGTGCCAGGTTTCGTGCTAGGTGCTAGAGATACGGAGGTGAACAGAGGGATCTAGTACTTGTCTTCAGGAAGTTTATCGTCTGTAGATAGATGCTCTGCTGAAAATATTCTTTCCAAAGAATACATCGACCCCACCCTGCTCCCAGGCTGGCAATACTTCATCAAGTGTTTCCGAAGGGCTCACTATATGTAAGTGCAGTCCTAGGCATATGGGGATCCTGGATGTAAGGGTTCTTTTCCTTCAAGAATACTTCAGAAGATCAGACAGTTCTATAAGTGACTCGAAACAAACTCGAATATATGAAGGCCCATAAGAACAGTTCAGACTGACTGATTTGTAAATTAGGAAAAAGATTCAAACAGAAAGATAAAGCGTTTCTAGCTAGGAGAGTCAAAGAAAGACTTGGTTGAGGTGGCGTTTGAACTGCCTCTAATAATTACAAAGAACTCATTTGGCCTTAGTGGTCCTCTCTTCTTTAAGAGATTATTTAAAGGGTGTGGAGTATTCGTTGCATGAAAACTGAGTCCTGATAGACCATCATTTATTTGAGGTCCCTTAATAAACCAACAGCAGCATGCCCACAAGATGCCCAGCCCCATTCCCAACCCTGCGCCCCATCCGTCAGACATAACTGCCTGGGTGCAGACATAACATTCCGTGGGATAATTGCATTTTAATTGAACTGTCTGTACCACTCTGGAGACGCCTCTGCAGAGATGGGAGAATGTGTAGCTTGATAAATAAAATTATTTCTGCTAATAATTGTTTCCACATAAGGATTAGGGATCTAACCTCTAGAGAGAGGTGCCACTAAAAAGCATGTGCCGAGACTCATTAATTTTTTTTTCCCAAGCAATTTCACAATCTGAGATGGACGTGGACTGCCCAGGAGTTCTCATACAGAAAGAAAGTCAGCGCACCTGCAAATGCGTGTGTGGGCGGCGTCTCCGCCTTCGGTGCTGGGTTGCGATTAGTTCCGTGGAATTGTATTTTCATTTTTCATGTAAATAGCTCATGGTGCGGGGGTTGTCTACAGTGAGGGTCACACATGCAGAGACTGTGGAGCAGGGATTTCTCTGGAGGCACAGGCAGCCGCATGTGTTCTCCTAGGGCATCTCCCCCTCTTTGGGAGCAGGGAGTCCTGGGGTTAGGTCACTCCTCTCTAGTGCACTGCACGGTTCTACTGACAGGCACACTACGGCCATCTCCTACTCTGGGCTCTACTCGTCTTCTTCATCTACCTCTTTTTTTTTAACCACTCTTCTCCTAGACTCTAGAGAGGCAGGATGCCCTCATGCAGTTATCTTTCAATCAATCAGGATTCACGGTGCTACCAAATTATTCCTGGAGAAGATACGAAATCCCCCCTGAGCCCAAGTTTTCTCGACAACAAATCAGCTAATAGTATTTCCTGGAGCGGTTGCGAGGAGCGAGCACCCATGTAACATTTAGCACGGTGCCTGGCACACACCCAGCGCCACCGAGTGTTGTCTAATTCCCGTTATTGCCCTGTCCCCATTCCGCCATCCCCCTCTCTCCTTCATGGTTTCCCTCTCTTCTCTGTGCATTGGGCCTGCTGATGTCTGATCACCCCCCGGGACTGATACTGAGCTAGACGGATGCTTAAATGCAGCCTTTGTCCCTGACAATACGCGTGAAGGAGATGCCAGAGATGGTACTGTCTCCCTGCTTTCGTTTTGTTTTTTATTAAGCCCTGAAAATAGTACCTTCTTGTCACCACATGGCAGCAGGTTGAATTAATGATGTCTAAAACTTGGTATTCCTTTTCCTCAAAAGAAAAGGCTAAAAGAATAACATGGAGCCATGGTTAGAAACCCGTGTGCTTTGTGCCACTCTGTGTATAGTCTAGAATCTAATATTAGTGCTCAGGCGCCACCCAGTTTAGGTATTTTGCACCGTCTCCCTGGCGACTAGAGGCTGTCAGGCCACCTTTGTCAAGGTCCCTGATGTTTGGACATCTGCGCTCCTCCCACCAAGTGGAGGTGTGACCCTCAGACTCCGGTGTCCTTGGTCTAGAAAGTGGCCTCTTTTAGTGTGTGTCTACTCCTCCCTTGAACTCAAAGGCTGGGCGAAGAGGAGCATTAAGTGGAGCTGTAGGAAGTCAGAAGACGAGAAGTGGAGGGTAACAACTGACCAGAGATGTCCCGTAAAGGAATGTCGTTGTTGACCGCTGGGTCCTCTGCTCCAGGGACACCCTCTGATAGAGGAGAGCTCACATGGCCCCGCAGGTATAAGGACAGGCTATGACTTCTGGGTGATTTCAGAGGGCGTCACTTGGTGAAATGAACACAGCCCTCCATCTCCTGGTGTCCTCCTTTTCAGCTCACCTTCTCGTGCTTTCTCAACAGTTCGCAAAGGTTACCGGATCCAAGCTGACAAAGAGCGCGACTCCATGAAGGTCCTGTACTACGTGGAGAAGGAGCTGGCTCAGTTTGACCCAGCCAGAAGGATGCGAGGCAGATGTGAGCACCTGGTAGTTCATGGTATCTGCGCGTCCTGCAGTACTCGGTAGCCAGAGAGGACATGGGCTTCTCACACTGGGCAGCCCTGAGCTTGCAGGGGCAGAACTAGCAGGGGCGCTGGTTCACAGAAGGGAGCAGAGGGCTCCGCGGTGGAGACGGGAGCCGTCACAGACCCCCTCATGGGGCAGTCAGAATCGATGGCTACAGCTATGCAATTCTAGGGTTAGAGATGTTTTATAAAAATGGCCGGGCGTGGTGGTGCACGCCTGTAATCCCTGTACTTGGGAGGCTGAGACAGGAGGATCACAGGTCCAAGGCCCATCTCAGCAACTTAGTGTTCAAAATAAAAACAAAAAAAAAAAAGCTGGGGGTATAAATTGGAGGTAGAATTTCCCCTGGGTTCAATCCCCAGCACCAAAATAAATAAAAACACTTTCCCCCAATGGCCCCCTTTAAAATATATTCAAAACCATAACTAAAGATGTGAAGCTCCAGTGTCAGCTTTTTCCAGTACGAGAGGCCCCGGCATTGAATAATCCACTTCCACCTGCCGTGGGGAGGCCCCATGAAAGGAGACAAGTCTGGCAAAGGAATCTGGCAAGAAGGGGCTGCCTTTCCTCTGAGAGGCCCAACCACAGAGACTGCTCCTCCCGCCAAAGGACTTTTTAATTACTAAGTCTGTAGGTGGTGGGGCCCCAACCCCTAACTTACCCCAACCCTGGGAGACTCTGCAGCTGACACAGCTGATTCTTTGGGGCAGATTCCAAATCACCATCTGTCATGGGGTGCAGAGCAGAGCAGGCCTGGCACGGACGGGCTAATTATCAGAGGGTGCTGGCAGGCAGGCAGGGAGGTCACTGAGCGCTTTCTTTGAACCCTTCTCTTCTTGGAACCAACCAGAGACTTGATGGAATTGTTGGGAAAACAGTCCCAGACTAGAGGAGCTTTATTCAGATTAAGGACAACATATTCTACCCAGTTTTCAATTCTAAATTCATCCTGTCTGCCTTGAAGCCATCGCTGGGTCCTCCCACCCACTGACTATAAAAAGACCATCTCCAGATTGGAATGTCAGGAATGCAGATGTCACCCTCTTGACAAGCTAGTTGTAACGTGTTGTCATGGATCCCTGTAAGGGGACAGAGTCAGGGATCAAGGAGAAGCCTGGCCAGGCAATCTGCAAATCTCACAGCTCAGAGGAAAAGTTAACAACTGCAATTAAAGGCGGTTTTGCTTCTAGGTGAAGCGTCCGGTCTGACTACATTGATTACACGGTCTCCAGGGGCCGCTGGTCATACAGTAGTGGAATCTCAGAGTCGAAGGGGACTTTAGGGACTCTGGGGGGGAGGGGAACCCAGCGCCTTCCTTTTTCAGAGGAGGACAGAGAGTCAGAATGGGAACACAGCCAGTGCGAGTACTCAGGGCAGCGCCAGGCCTGGAGCCCAGGTCACCTGCGCCTGCAGGTTAGCATGGCAGTGCCTGCATGGAAATGAAGAGGGGCACAGCTCACTCTGCCTGGAGATGCTGGTCTTTTCCTGAAGAGCAAAGTAAACCCCAGGGTGGGTCATGGAACGGGACGATCTCTGTGTGTGTATGTTTGTTGCTGAGGATGGAACCCAGGGGTGTTCTACCTCTGAGCTACACCCCCAGCCCTATTTTGTTTTTTATTTGGAAACAGAGTCTCACTAATGAGTTGCTGGGAGCCTTGCTAAGTTGCTGAGGCTGGCTTTGAACTTGCCATCCTCCTGTCTCAGCCTCTCAGATTCTGGGATCACAGGTGTGCGCCACCATGTCCGGCTGGAACGGGACAGTCTTGCAAGTCTCATTCTCAAGTGGCCTCTGGGTTTCAGGTTGCACAGGGGAGTCATGAGTTGAGAGTTTGAGGCTCCTAAGTTTGCTAGACTGTGTGATCCTTGCTCGCCTTGCCCTTCTAAGTGGCAGGTTGCTCTTGGAATGTTTTTAGTCTGGAAATTCCTAGAGCAGAGGTGAGCAAATGATACCTCCAGGGCCAAAGATATTCCAATTTCTGTTTTTGTAAATAAAGTTTTATTGGAACACAGCTGTGCCAATCCACTTACACATCACCTATGACTGTGTTCACGCTGAAAGGGTAGAACTGAATAGTTGGAACAGCGAGGCTCACAAAACTTTGACTCCCTGGCTCTTTAAGAAAAAGTTTGCCTGTCCACATTCTAGCATTACATCCTTGGATGTCTGTGAAGTGGGGGCTGTTGATGTTCGCGATCAAGTGGCAGACATGTTAGTGTAACGTACATCCTGGACAGTGTGTTACTGTGAGTGGTGAAACCATGCTAGTCCTTACTGTCTGGAGAAATGCAAATGGTCAAGTTTTCCCCGAGCTTCAGGGAATGTTCTGAGCCAACAATGCTATTTTACAGTGGTCTCATATGGTGGATTTTAAAGTTCTTTTCTGTAAGGTTCCTAGGAAATTGGAATTCACTGGAATCATGAGAGAGGGAATACTCTAGATTATTTGTTTATTTTTATGATACTGAGGATTGAACTCTGGGGCATTCTGCTTCTGAGCTATACCTCCAGCCCTATTTTATTTTTTATTTTGAAACAGGATCTCACTAAGTTGATGAGGGCCTCGCTAAGTTGCAGAGGTTGGCCTCGAACCTGCGATCCTCCTGTCTCAGCCTCCCAAGTACTAGGAGTACAGGCATAGACCACCATTGATTATAATTCTACCCTACTGATCCCATGATTGAACTGAATGGTATTCATGGTGAACAGGCCTAGGAGGCTGCTTGGGTGGGGCAGGGGCAGGACTTCCCTCCCTGTGCTGCAAAAATTCTCTGTTCTTCCCTGGACTCTTGAGGAGGGGGAGGGGAAACCAGAGGAATCTGAGACACATATTTGTGCCTCCCAAGCCTTATCTTGTCTTACCTCTTGCTCCCTAGCCAGGCCTTAGCCCTAATAAATGTTGTTTTTAATAATATTTTTGAAGTTCTAATGAAAAGATTTTAGAAAACAAATGGATACAGTTACATTACAAATAAGTTCACTATTTTTTTAAGTAAAACGAAATTCAATACATTTCAAAGTTCTATAAATAAATAGGTGGGGGTTTTTTCTTCCTAATTTCCAGACTGTAATTCCGGTTCTTTTTCACAAGTGCTTTGCAAAAAGCTGCTTAGGAAATGAGGAAGCCGTGACTAGACGCCCCCTTCCATTTCTAGGCTGGGACCGGAGCATAAGTGGAGGCCCACGGGCCACAGGACAGCCCGCCTCCAAAGAGCTGGCCTGGCCACCATGGCCACGCACTGGATTCCCCTTTGGGAAGGGGCAGACGCCTGTCCAGGCCTTGGAAGTGGACTCGGTGCCACTCAGGCCTGGTATTCCAGGTTCCTGGATGAGCACGGTGTAAGAGTGAGGGGTGTGGACACCAGGTGTGCACTCCCTGACCCCGTGCACTTCTTTTTTTTTTTTTTTTTGCGGTACCGGGGATTGAACGCAGGGGCGTTCTACCTCCGCGCTACACCCCCGGCCCTATTTTTTATACTTTATTTTGAAACCGGGTCTCACGAAGTTGCGGAGGGCCTCACTAAGGAGAGAGAGAGAGAGACAGGGAGAGAGAGAGAGAGAGAGAGAAAACGCTCGTGTGCGCGCGCGCACATGCACAAGCTGAGGCTCCGGTCTCCGCCTCCCAAAGTACTGGGATTACAAGCATGCGCCACCACGCCCGGCTCCCCCCGTGCACTTCTTGCTTTGTGGAGAAGGAGGGCAGAATGGGGCTCCTCTAGCGTGGGGTGGTACTGGCTCTGAAGGCCCATCTTGGGACTGGACCGTCCGTAGGGAAGATCCTGTGATCTGTGGCTTTGCGCTCTCTCTCTCTCTCTTTTTGCCCCTTTTGGTCCCACGTGGCTGGGATTATCACAGCTCATCTCAGAATTATACAGGACAAAGAAAAAAACACTTGAACAAAGACGCTGATGCACTAGGTGGCCAGCTGCAGAGAGCTTGAGTTCTGGGAAGCCTGCCTTAGGTGGAGCAAAAACAATTGTTCTCCTATTCCAAGAACAGAGCACGTAGGAAGCCTCCCTCTGTACGTAAATAGGCTTCCAACTGGAGCCGGTCCCGCTAAGAACACAAATACCACCGGTGCGGGTCCACAGCCCACCCCGCACAGGACTGCAGCCCGCACCCAGAGTTTCTGGAACCTCTGGTCTCAGCCCTAACAGAACTGCCTCCTGTCTGGCACATAGAAAGCTCTGTTGTGCCTGGTTTTGTCCCTGCAGATAACAACACCATCTCGGAGCTCAGCTCCCTGCACGAGGAGGACAACAGCTTCTGCCAGTCTTACCATCAGATGCGGAGCAAGCAGTTCCCTGTGTCCGGGGACCTGGAGAACAACCCCGACTACTGGTCAGGGGTCATAGGAGGTGGCAGTGGGGCGGCCCGGGGGCCCTCAGCCTTGGAGTATGACAAAGAGGACCGGGAGAGCTTCAGGCACAGGTGATGGCAGGGGGCTGGGGGGGCAGGACCAGGAGGCAGGCTAGAGCTGGGGCCATTGTGACCTAATAGCATCCGTCCCCACTCCAGCTTGTCTGGCCACATCTTTCTGTAAGGTGTGGACTGTCCCTTTCTCACATGTATTAAGCAAGGGGACCCTGTGATGCGGGTGCAGAAGCAACCATTCAAGACCTTTTGAAATGAGTGCTCTAGGCCCCTTGGTGGACCTCAGCATATCTCTGTCCTCTCTATATATTTTCTCCTACAACCTCTAAAGGCTCTCGCCCATCCTCTCCATCGTTTTCGATCGTTTGTCATGTGAGCGGGAAAATGCCAACACTTCATCCACACTGCTGCATTGAATTCTCCTCACTCTGAAAGGCAGTGGCTATGAATGCCCCAGTGTGAGCTGGGTAAAGAAACTTCCAGACACTAAGCAACTTACCCAGGGCCACAAGACCCAGGAACAGGGGAGGTGGCCATTTTACCCAGTTTGTGAGGCCACTCCCCCTGAGTACCTGTCCTTTACCTGGAAGGACCAACCTCTGGCCTCCAGCCCTCAGGTAACCTGGCCCTTGGCTCTGGAGAGGGTCAGGCAGGTCTCTCTGAATGTCACTAAATATCAGAGGCTCCTAGGACCACGGCTGTGTGTACTGCCTGCCACTTGGCTTTGGAGAGAGACAGGTGACTGTCACGAGCGGTCACATCATGATCAGAAGGTCCCTCGTGTGTTTGGCACTCAGTAGAAAATATTTTTAGCTACACAGCTCCATTCCGGTCCCTCAGACTCAAGAAACAGACAGGGTGGTCCTGCCTTGACTTGACCAGGTGAGAGGCGCTCGATGGGTTGTTCCAGCCTGGATCCCAGCGGAGGCCGGGAGGCAGGGAGGCTGTGTGCGCCCCAGCTCCGGCCTGCACGCTGACAGTGACTCCTCTGCCCGCAGCCAGCAGCGCTCCAAATCCGAGATGCTGTCGCGCAAGAACTTCGCCACCGGGGTGCCGGCCGTGTCCATGGACGAGCTGGCGGCCTTCGCCGACTCGTACGGGCCCGGGCCGCGGGCCGGGGGCCGCTTCCTGCAGGACGGGCCGCTGGACGAGCTGTACGCGCCGCGCGGCCGCAGCCGGGAGCCCCTGGCGCACAGCCCCGCGCGCCGGCGGCCGGAGGACGCGCACCTGCCGCGCCTGGTGAGCCGCACGCCGGGCACGGCGCCCAAGCACGACCACTCCTACCTGGGCGCCCGCGAGCGGCCCCCGCGGCCCGAGGGCGGCAGCCTGGAGACGCCGTCCAAGCTGGGCGCCAGGCTCGGCCCGCGCAGCGCCTCCTACTACGCCTGGTCCCCGACGGCCACCTACGAGGCGCTGTCGCCGCGGGACGACGACGACGACGACGACGAGCCCGCACCCGAGGACGCGCTGCCGCCCTACAGCGAGCGCGAGCT
The DNA here is from genome assembly GCA_004027185.1 of Glis glis. Taxonomy (NCBI): domain Eukaryota; kingdom Metazoa; phylum Chordata; class Mammalia; order Rodentia; family Gliridae; genus Glis; species Glis glis. The sequence continues at coordinate 38,194 of PVJS01005364.1, read as the reverse complement.
GAGCCGGGGCCCGTCCTACCGCAGCCGCGACCTGCCCTATCACAGCAGCTCGGAGAAGAGGAGGAAGAAGGAGCCGGCCAAGAAGGTGATGGGGAGGCTGAGGCAGGAGCATCGCCGGTGGGAGGCCAGCCTAGCAGCTTGGCGGGGCCCTCAGCAACTAAGCGGAAGCCCTGTTTAAAAAAAAAAAAGGAAAAAGGCTGGGGGTGTAGCTAGGAGGTAGAGAGCCCCTGGGTTCAATCCCCAGTATCAAAAGAAGAAGGCGAGGCCGTGAGGCTCAGGGTCATCAAGGTCGCTGTCCGGCCGCCTTGGAGCTCTGTCCAGGGATGCGGGCAGAGGACCAGGACGGTGCCCTTCATCCGCTGTGGGAATTTGTCTGTGGGCAGTAGGCTGCGGTTCTTCCCCACTCCACTCTAGCCAGGCCCTGGTGAAGGCTGGTAGCACCGGAGCCTTGGAGAGTTAAAGAGGGCAGAAAGTAGGTGTGTGGATGATTTAACAGAGGGCATGGGACAATTGACTAGCTTTAAGGAGAGTCTAGCAGCCAGGCGCGGTGGTGCATGCCTGTAATCCCAGTACCTGGGAGGCTGAGATAGGAGGATGGCAGGTTTAAGGCCAGCTTGCAGTAACTTTAGCGCAACCTGTTGAGCACCTTTGGGTTCCATCCCCAACACACACACACACACACACACACACACACACACACACACGTACGCTCATTTAGCCTCAGAATTCTGAGTGCTGTCACCGCCATCAGCCTTTACGTGGGCGTCTCTGGTCAGTGTATGGAATGTTCTTTACAGGCTCCTGGGTACATCTCTCCCAACCTCCTGCCTGATTTGGGGTGAGGGTTTGTACCTTGCATCAAGTTCCCCAAAGAGTCCACGTCCCAGAGAAGGTTAGGAGCCACAGAGGATGGCTCTCTTCCTCCCTCCTGCTCTGACATGTCGTGGCACGTAAGCTGGGTACTGTGCCTTGCAGGCGTGAGGGAAATCCTGTTGTCCCTGCCGAGGCCATTGTGGTGTCTTTCTTAAGTGGCCAGACATAGACTATTGCTTCCTCTCTAAATGCCAGAACAGCCCGCGCTTTCCTTCAGCCTTGGAACGTGAGCTCTGGACCTCAGGGCGACATTGGGGGACAATCACAGATGTCCACAGAGGGGTGCCGAGCTGCCTCTGACCCCGTGCTTTCGAGACCCACTCCCAGTGCCTCTATCCCCTCCTCAGTTTCCCTGCCTCCCTGACATTTCATCTTTCATGATCCAAGCTGGGGGTTTTCTTGAGTGTACAGTATGGGGAGAAGGCGTAAAAACAGAAAAAGAGGCCTGACATTATTCTCAATCCCTCCAAAACAATCAAGTGTCCTTCGTTGTGTGCAGTGATCACCGTGAGCAGGGAGGAGCCTTTCTGGCGCTTTCGGGTCTGTGCCACACCACCCTCACCTGCTGCTGTTGGGCTATGAAGGCTCTAGTTCTCTTAGGGGTGGGAAGTCGCTGTGTGGCCATGGAGCTGGGTTCTGGCTGATGTTTGCTGGCTTCAGCTCCACTGGAGGCTAGGAGCAGCGCCGCGAGTCCAAGGAGTGTCCCAGAATCAGGAGTGCCTGGCTCCAAGCAGCTGTGGACTCTGCCTGGTGACCGTCCATCCTGCTGGCTGCTTTCCTTCAGTATCTCGTGGTTTGATGTTGGGCTCTTTCTGTTTTTCCCCAGAGTGACTTTCCAACCAGGATGTCCCTGGTGGTCTGATGTTTCCAGAAATCAGACGCAGACTACAGGGACAAGACACAAATCCAAGAGCCTGCAGGCCAGGACCTTCTGTGGCCACCGCCTTGGAAGATTTGCTGATCTCTGCTTCGGCCAGGGACAGGAGGATGCCTTTAAGGGAGGCTGACTCCAAACCTCGGTGCCCATCCGACTAGTTTGAGAACCTCATCAAGAAAACAACGACATGTGAGAACATCCCCGTATAGAGTTTATCCTGCAGCCTCCTTCCTTAGTGGAACCAGGACTTCATCTCCAATCCTGCCAGAGTTAGCTCCGGACTGCTAATCTCCGGAAATCGCTATGCCTACAGTATGTTTTTCTATACCTCCTGTGCTATGCTTAGAGACGGAAGAATTTATTATCACTCTGAGAAGACCTTCTGCTGACAAAAGAAAACACCTTCAAGGCAAAATCTACCTTTTATCCCCGTCACTAACTTCCCAGTCACCAGTGACTGGTGGTGTCAAATCAGAAGGCTTTGGTGGCTCAGTGACTGACTTCCTGGACAATCCCGGAAACGGCTTCAATTTGCTGTTCTGAATCACAATTCTTGAGTGACTGGGACAAAGCAGTATACAGGGTTTTGAAAAGCCTTCTAAGTGGTATTTCTTTTTCCATTCCGAGGATGTAAAACTGCTTTTTCTCTTTCTGCCATACACACCGACATCTCAGCCTTGGACCTTAAGGGCTCCTCTCTCTTCCTTTTCTCTCCTGGACCTGCCCACAGACTGCTGCCGCACACAGAGCCCCGCCTCCCTCCGCACTCTGATTAGGTTACATCAGGTGCCTTCTGATAGATCCTTAAAATGTCCACAGGAAAGAGAAGAGGGAGAAAAAGAGGAGAAATCAGTAATGCAAGATAGAAAGAATGGGAAAGAATTTAAGAGGAAAAAATATACGGTCACATTGTATTTTGAAAGTGGGCCATTTTCCCCGCAAACACCACTCAATCTTTTCTGGTTGTGTACTTCATTCGCCATGAATTCTTTCTCCTAGCGCAGGACACTAGGGTGAGCCGACATCTCTTGACCTCTCTGGACTGCCACTATAGATGCTTTTGGGAAATTGAGGACATTGCTTTCTTGGGAAAGAGCACTTCCATTTTCTTCCCTTGTCCAGATGATAGGCCTTGTTTAAATCCCAATGCAGAATGCTCTGGGTTTTAAAATTTGTATGGATTGCAAAAATTGCCACAAACTCCTCCCTCCTCGTTAAGAGGTGCAGTCTTTTTTTCTACCCCTTGAATCTGAAGTTGACCATGTAAATTGACTTGGCCAATGGTCCGGTAGCAAATGTGACATAAACAGAGACTTGTGTGGGGTTTGTCCTCTCGCTGCTCTTGGTCACTTTGTAGCCACCACCAGGTGAATGAGCCTGGACTACCCTGCTGCTTGACGAGAGAAAAGGGCCTCGTCACCCCAACCCTTGTGTGACATCTTGTCAACTCCCAGCCGATTGCGGACACGGGAGAGACCAGCCAAGACCAACAGAAGAACTGCCTAGCTGAGCCCAACCCACACTGCTGATTCCCACTTGAGGCTTGAGAAGTTGGGACACCCACATGTCCATTTCTCTTCTTGTCTGAATGTTCAGCCCTGAATCCTGACTCCATCCGTTCTTGGGCGTCTTGCAGCCTCGCTGTCTTGGACAGACTCTCTCTCATACCTGTCACCCCGAACTGTTTGGCGGAACACGTGGCTGAGTCAGATCACTCGGGGAAGATGATGCTGACCTTGCTATCGCCTAACCCCGCAGCGCCCATTCCCTACCTGTGGGCCCATGGACTGCCTCTGGAGAAGGTGGGCCAGCATCTCCTGGGTCCTTTCCAGAGCCACCTGTCTGGACCTCCAGAGTCACACTCCACTGGTACCTGTCATACTTCATGGCATTTCAAAAGAAGTTCCCCCTCTGCAACATTACAAAGAAGCAGCTGGGCCAGGGTCGGACGGATGAGCTGGTATCCCTGCTTGGAGGAGAACTGGCTGCCCGGCGGACTTCAGAGTTGCTTTGGCCCATCCTAGAGGAACCAGGAGGACAGTTCAGCCCAGCGCTGGCACTTGCAAGGGCTGGAGACACAAGCCATAACCCTGGTGCTGAGTTTTAGACTTGCTGGCCTTGGAAAGCCTCGATCTGCTCTGTCTCTGGGTGGGCCCCGATTCAGATGGAAAATATGCTAAAGGCCTCATTTCTTAGTCACCAGCCTTGGATTTCATCTTGCTCAGGCAGCTTTGGAGAATGCCAGATAGCTGCCGTCGCCATGACCACTTTATCCTGAGCACCGTGTCAGGCTTCTCACCACCAAAGAGCCCCAGAGCACCAGCTGAACAGACCAAATATATTGCTTTTTGTAAGCCAGGGGCATGTGTGATTTTTGCTGAAGGTTGAGGGGAATAGTAGGAAAGAAATTATTAAATTGGAACCCTGCAATTCCAAAGACAACACAACAATAGACAGACAATAATAAGAACAAAGAAGGGAGCGTGTGATTGAAATAACCGGGGGACGGAACCAGGTTCTTTGTAGGGCTGCATGAATCACTCAGCTTTCCAGGCCTTTTGCGGAGAGGAGAAGCAGTGGTTTCTGGGTGTGTGAACAGGAGATTCGGCTGAAGAGACAAGGCCAAGATGGCATCCTCGATGCCCCTGACTTTCTATCCCTTCCTGTGTTTCATCTCCCCAGAAGTGCAGCCTGCTTAGGAAGGGCCTGGACGTGGGAGCGTCCTTCCTAGGTTTTATTAGGGTATGCATCTTGTGTAAGACCTGGTCTCCATCTACCGGGATCCTGCAATTAAATAAGGGGAAATAAGACATGACCAAGAAAGAATCAGGAGATTTTGTGCACAGGATAGGAAATAGTGCTATGGATACATTACATTACACCCAGAGATTTAACTGTTCTCTTAATTTAAGTGGGAATATTTTGATATTTAAGAGTTGTGTGTGTGTGTCCATCCATCCCATTTGAAGATATTCTCAGTAATCTGAAAAGTCAGTCTTCAAAAGTCTGAACCAGAAAGGGGTGCATCAGGACGGAGAAGGGTGATATGGGAGCTGCTGAGCTGCGGCGAGTTACCGAGTCAGGGCCTGCTGGAGGGGAGTGTGGACGCGGGTGGCAGGAGGTGTCCCCTGCTGGAGGAACTGCTTCTCTGGGCCATGCATCGTCAGAGGAAGCTGGGGACGTTGCCATAACCTAGCAGCTCTTCACCTGGGCATGCTGACGGGAGCAGAGCACCCACCTCTCCAGGGCTGGGTTCTGCAGCCTGGGTGTTGCTGCCCACCTGCAGGAACGCAGGCAGGCCTTGCAGAGGTGGCGAGCCTCCTGTCCCCCTTCTCTTCCCCACTCTGCACTTGGCATGACAGGATGGGAAGGGGCTGCCACCCAAACCAAGGCACATCTGTGCATGTTTCTAATTGTCTGCAAAACTTTACCTACATAATCCAGTTGGATCTTAGGCAGGCTTTGAGAGAGAAACAGGTTTGGTTGCAATTCACCCCTACCCTCTTTTTTTTTTTTAATAAATGGAGAAACCATCACTCCCATTAGTAAAGTCGCAAAGGTATTAGCTCTTTAGACTCCCAAACTACAGTTCTTTCCTGCTGGCTCAGTGTTTCCCAAAATTGTCTAGCCATAAGAATGACTTGACTGCAGGGTTTTGGAGATTAACTGAGGGAGTGCGGAGCCAAGATTGGTCCTTTGAACATGTGTTTTGGGAGAGTCCTTTGATAGGGTGCTTTTGGAAAGTGTCGTATTGGATCAATACCTCTGGTGTACCCTGAACAGCTGGCCCTGAGGCTTCCTTGGGCTGTGGAATTTTCCAGATGTCCTGGTGTAGTTCCTCCCACTCTCTTGGGGCTCATGAGAGTGCAGCAGGGGAAGCTGCACGGGAGAGAAGGCATTCGGAGCCCTCCCCATGAGGCTGCTCTAGATGTTTCCATTCCCAGAATAGTGATCTGTTGTGACAGTCTCCGATCAGACAACAAGAATTACAGGTAATTTTCTCATTCCCTTGATGCCATTCAGAGCAAAACTCGGATCATGAATAGAAAGACGGGAGGCCATGGGGGAAATGGCGAATGTAAGTCATGTTTTAAAGCATACAGGTTATCAGCCTTGCCAGTCAACAGCACTTCTCCCCCGTAAGACCCAAAGCACAACAGGCAAAAATAATAAAATCGATATCGCATCTTCTTCCAAAGTGCTGCCAACGATTTTACAGGAGTTTGAACTTGGTTTATAAGACATAGAAATTCAGATTCTAAAATGACAGCCAGTTACTCTCAAAGTCCTAGAAGAAAGAAGTGCCCAGTTTTTTCCTGCAGGGCTCTGCTTCCTGGTCGCTGGGACGCCGGTCAGCGAGGCTGGCGGGAAGGGGCTTCGGGCATCGGAGCGGAGCTGGGATCTGGGGAGGAGCTGGAAGCAGCGGCCTGCATGTGACAAGAGAGCCAGCGCCGATGGCACATGGGTCACTCTCAGGACCTGTTCCTCTCTGTAGACCACTCTGGCAGCCATGGTCTCTGGAGCCCTGTGCCTGATGCGGGCAGGGCTGATGTTATCCCTCATACAGAACAGAACACTGAGGTGAGCTGCCTGAGCCAGATGGCTTTTAAAGTGCTAGAGCCGGGCCTGTGACTGTCTAGGGGTCTTGGCAATCCCGACAGTACCCGGGGGGACTGGAATCCGGCTTATTCTCTTCATAGCCAGCTGTGGGGCGAGGACTCCTTCCTACGTCACGGCTGGGGGAAGCTGTGAAGGCACACCTCTGCCTCTTGCAGCCAGGCGCCATTCCTCATTGTGTCCTGGGAGGGAGGAGGCTTCTCAGAGGAGACTTCCAGCTGCGGTAGCCACACTATGAGGAGAAAGGCTTTGATCCAGCTGTGCTTCCGCTTCTGGAATCCTTCCCGAAGAGGAATTTCTGAGCCAAACCACAGATTCATCAGAATTCCAGGGCTGAGGGGCAGGAGCTGCTCAGGAAGAAACATCTGGCATCTACGCTGCTTCTCGAGGTTTTAGATAGAACGAAGACGAGGCAGATCTAGAGAGAGGAGAGAGGTGTAGCCGTTTAGCTCCAGGTGGTGTTGGGGTTTTCAGTGGGGCTGGCTGGACGGGAGGTAAATGTGGTCTGGCCCGTTTCTACTGAGAAGGCTAAAAAAGACACAAATAATGTCTCTCTTACCTTGACTTTAAGAAAAGCCACTTTTTAAACAAAGGTGTTAGACGCTACCCCGTGAGAAATGTCCTTGGGAAATAAAGAGAATAGAACACTGGGACCAAGAGGGGCAGACGTCTGCTGGATGAGCGTCCCCTGCCCCGTTGTTTTCGTGCCTTGTCTGTGACATCACAATTGAAATGTTTATACCACTGTTGCTCATGGGTTTTTTTTTTCCTATGTCAGACATACAAAGTGAATTCAGTTGTAATGTTTTAAGCTAAATAAAGCATTTTCATCTACATTTGTTATCAAAAATTCATAATTAACATAACTATGGTTCATTAAGATCTGACATTCAGTGGCCTCAGCAGGAAGAATAATCATGCAATGTACACCCTCCTCAGAATGTTCTAAGTACTACAGTACGGGAGTAAACATTGTGGGGTTCCGGGAAAGGTAGGTACTGACAGCCGTGTGTGTGTGTGTGTGTGTGTGTGTGTGTGCTTAATTTTTGGTAGTTACTAGGGATGGAAAGCTCAGGGGCTTGCACATGCTAGGCAAGTGCTCTACCACTGAGCTATATCCTCAGCCCTTTTTATTTTATTTTGAGGCCAGGTCTCTTAAAGTTGCTGAGACTGGCCTCTCACTTGCAGTCCTCTTGCCTCAGCCTCCCGAGTAGCTGGGATGACAGGTGTGTGCTACTCCGCCTGGCTGTAACGTATGTTTCTGCGGGTTTTAATAAGCTGCAGCCGGGGTCTGTGCTATGGGCGCTCACTCCTCTCACATTCAGGAGAAGGCGGGCGGCAGAGGTGGTTGGTCAGTGGAAGGGTAACAGGCTCATTTTCAAGAAGGTAAGGAGCCTTTGCCCGACAGAAACTACTTGGGGAAGGAGGAAGGAAGCTGTTTGTTCGAGGAGATTTCAGGTTCTGAAGAGATTTGAGAAATTCTGCAGCACCATAATTAAGAGAAGGTGATTAAAAACCTTTGTTAGCATGAGAAGCGGTAAGTAACTCAGGGAACTATTAATCCTCTCCTGGTGGCCAGGCCCTGGCGAGGGAGCTCCGGATTTTAGGGTTCTGGTTGAATGGAAAATCTATCCTTGCTTGAAGCAGTTGGCTTACTTCTATTCCTTTAGTAATTAACCTTAGAAACATCGACATGTATGTTTAACTTAAAAATAGACTCTGAAATCATTTAGCCCTAAGTACCTTTTCTGGACTTTTCTGCCATTTTGTCTGAAGTTTTAATTCCATCTTGCCTTTTCAGTTCTAAAAATATACTTTTTAAAAAAATTATTAGGTGTTTGTTTAGAACCACCCATGTTTTTTCCACACATCTTTTCTTCCTGGTTTTAGATCTTCCTTGAATTTTTTTCTTTCTGAAAGATGTTTTCTTTAGTGCGGGTATGTTGGTAGGATACCCTGTCAGTTTTTGTTGATCTGAAACAAAGATTTTATTTCATTTTTGTTCTTGAAAGATAATTCCACCGGTTATATAATTCTAGATTGATGGTTATTTTCTCTCTGCACATCAAAGTTATTATTGTACTTCCTTCTGGCTTTCATTGTTGTTTTTGAGAAGTTAGTTACCAACCTAATTCCGTAGGTAATTTGTCTTATCTCTATGGCTGCTTTTAAGATTTTCTCTTTGTCTCTAATGTTCTTTGGGTTTAATTAACATGTGACCAGGTGTGAATTTGTGAATTTCTCCTCCTCCTCCTCCTCCTCCTCCTCCTGCTCCTTCTTCTTCTTCTAATCCCAGTGGGATTTATTGTGGTTCCTCAATCTGGGTTAGCTTTTCATCAAATAAGGAAAACCCTCAGCTATTAAAACATCAAATATTTCATATTATCTTTAAACTCTTTTGAGAAACCCAGTTAAATGTATGTTAGATATTCTCATTCTATCCTCCATATTACTTAATCTATCATTTGTACATTCTATCTCTTTGTCTTCTGTTCTCCACTCTGGGTAATGTCTTCAAGTTTATCTAGTGATTCACTAAGTTTCTATTTGGCTGGCTTTAATCTCCTTCCTTTTAATTTAATTAATATATTTTTTCATTTTTAGAAGTTTCAAATCTCCACGGTCAGTGTTGATAGTATTATGCTTCTTACTCTTATGTACAATTCCCCCTTGTTTTTAACCCTATTAAAATTCAAAGTAATTTAAAATTAAATTAAAATTTAAACCCAGTAATTTAAATGTTTCATATTCAGTAATTCCAATATCTATAGTCATGGTGAATTTAATTTTGTTACTTCTGCTAGCTTTTGCTCGTAGTTTCTTGTGTCCTTACGTGTTTTATGGTTTTTGATTGTGAACTCATGTTTGGTAGCATGCATTTTGAGTTGGTGTCAGTCGAGAAAGACCTTCCCTGCTTTTTAATCTACCCTCCACTCCCAAATGGCTCCATCTAGACCCAGTAACCTGGAGGGCCCAAGAGGAATGAGTGATTGAGTGAGGAAGGAATGAAGTGCTAAGTGGAAAAAGAATCAAGAAGCCACCCATATTTCCCATATTTCCCTCTCCTGCAACTTCTAGACATGACAGTAAGGTAGGGGATGGTGAGAAGGTTTAACTTTACATCTCATTCAAATTTTGATATTTGTAAGAGAATGGCTATTTTAATTACAGACATGAGAATACTTTAGGGGCTAAAAGGAAAAAGGCCATTAGTTGCTAAGAGTAGCCAAAGAAACTATGGATATAGAATTGGGCAAAACAAAATTATTGATTTCCTCTCACTTTGACTAATTCTAATACACATTTTCATATACTTTAAATTCGAGAAATAAGAAGTGGGCTGATTTCAGATTCTCCTGGAAAATCTTGGCAGAGACATCTGATAATAACTCATCACAACGTTTGGGTGGAACTTATATTTTCTGCTGAATTGGTTTTAAGTGTCTCCTGAATGCTTATCAGGTGGCCTCAGAGGACTCACCAAACCCGGCAGGTGTAATAGAGGCGGCTCAAGTCCCTGCACAGTGAGCGAGTTAGGCTGGCTCGCCATCTAGTGGCAGGACTCACGGGGCTGCCTCTTGCTAACTTCCCAGGATTCAAAGTACTGGACCGAGGTCCATGTGCCTCCCATGACTTAAGAGATGGAGCCTTAAAAAGCTTCATAGGGCTGGGTGTGGTGGCGCACGCTTGTAATCCTAGTACTTGGGAGGCTGAGACAGGAGGATCCCGGTTCGCAGCCAGCCTCAGCTACTTAGTGAGGCCCTCCGCAACTTAGTGAGACCCGGTTTCAAAATAAAGTATAAAATATAGGGCCGGGGGTGTAGCTCGGAGGTAGATTGCCCCTGGGTTCAATCTCCAGTTCCTCAAAAACAAAAACAAAAAAAGCTATATAGGAATTCACTTTTGGTAAATCAAATCAAGTGTTCTTTATTTAGATGTGGTTAAGTTTTTCTGGATGTTTTTCGAGTTTGGAACTTGCCCTACTATGTTTCCAGGACAGACTTCTGTGGGTAGCACGTAGGGAAAATCTCATGTTTCTTGCTTGGGACCAAACAGAAAGTAGGCGCATGCCTTGACTGATTTAAAGCTCTTGTAAAGTGTGCTTTTAGCACCACTGAATTATGAGTGCTTTCTAAAGTCAAGTCAGGACTGTCATTTTGCAGAATTGTAGTGAAGCAAAAACGATGTCGTCGAAGTGTGCAAACAAAGTTTCTAAATAGTCCATTCCCTGGCCTTTGGCTGTAAGAAGAAAAACAAATCTGTCTCTCTTGCTCTGGCTCTCACTGTCTCTAGAAAAACAAGCAGAAGAGAAGACTCCACAGTCTCGCATTAAAACACTGTATTTATTTCTTACCAATCCTTGCTCTTGGACAATATTTTCTTACCTTTTGTTACACATCTTGTGCAGCAGCCTGGCACCAGTGTGTTCTTCCCAGCTCTCTTTTCTCCCGGAGGTGTTCAGCCCCCAGGAGAGCAATGCTGGAGGGACAGATCTGGCAACTTCTGTCTAGCACTGTTCTTAGAAAAGCCCTTTGTTTGGGCTGGGGGTGGAGCACAGAGGTGGAGCACGTCCCTAGCATGCTCAGGGCCCTGGTTCAATCCCCAGCACGTGATAAAAAGGAAAGCAAAGGAGAGGAAGGTCGTGTGTTTGCTTTCCTTCCCTTGGCAGCTATATTAGTTAAAAATCTGCCGGGCGTGGTGGCGCACGCTTGTAATCCCAGTACTTTGGGAGGCGGAGACTGGAGGATCCGGGTTCGCAGCCAGCCTCATCTCTCTCTCTCTCTCTCTCTCTCTCTCTCTCTGTCTCTCTCTCTGTCTCTCTCCTTAGTGAGGCCCTCCGCAACTTCATGAGACCAGGTTTCAAAATAAAGTATAAAAAATAGGGCTGGGGGCATAGCGCGGAGGTAGAACGCCCCGGGGTTCAATCCCCGGTACCGCAAAAAAAAACAAAATATTTTGGTTGTAAGTGACAGAAAGCCAACTCAGATTAATTAAGGAAAAAAAAAAGAAAAAACAAGAGAGGATGGAACTTGCTTGTTAGAAAGATCCTGGCGTGGTTTTCAGGATGGACGAAGGGCTGTAGGAGCCGGGGACAAACCTGGGTCTTGACGCATTCAGGCGCGCTCTCTCTCCATCTTCCATATCTACTTACCTCTTCACATCTATATGTTTTCCCAAGGAGGATAGTCTTTCTAGCAAGACAGGAACACAGTCGTTAGCCGTCCAAGAGTCACAACTGTCCAGCTCATTTGACCAGGTAGGCAAAGGACTTTACTCATGAGAAAAATCCTGAGAAGAGCTGGGAAGGACCCATATTGAGCCATGTGCCCATATTTGAGCCAATCGTTGTGACCAGAGAGATGGCAAGTCCATTTATGACCAGAAAGGTGAGATACTGTGATGGACCAGATAGTGAACACTCTAGTTTGAATATGTGTCCCTCCAGAGGCCCAGGTGTTAAGGTTTGGTCCTTGGGATGCTGCTCTTGGAAGGTTCTGTAACTCTAGAGACAGGGCCTATGGGAAGTCCTTGGGTCACTGAGGGCATGTCCTTGAAGGGAATTGTGAGACCCCCGTGCATCCAGCCTTTCTTTTTGCTTCCTGGCTCATGACGTAAGCATGAGAATACCATCAATTACCCATGATGCCACCATTCCTACCCTGCCAGCATTTGACACTCAGATAATATATTGGCCAGTTTTGCTTTACTATGCTGTGCCTTTGACACACACTGAAAGACATGGGGCCAATTGATCATGAACTGGAACTTCCAAAACTCTGAGCCAAAACAAACCTTTTCTCTTTATAAGATAATTATCCCAGGTTTTTTTTGTTATAGTGACAGAACACTGACTAATACAGTGGGATAAGAACATTTCCCCAAAGGGGAGAGGAAGGTGTTATTAATAGAAGTGGGAAAGGCACACAGTCCAGACAAACACATAGACAACAATAATAGCAGTGATAGTAACAGCAGGCACAGGAGAATTGATTCTCCTGCAGTCACAGATCCCTGAACGCCCAGCCCTCTGGCTTCCTTCTGTTGCCACACACCTCGCTATACCCCCATCTGGGGATCCAGGGAGGCTGTTTCCACTGTGGTTCAGTGGCAAATCCCACCAGAGCCCTCCACATACCTGGACATCTCCTTGGTTTGTTCAGAATTCAGAAAACCCATCTCTGTGTCCTGCCTTAGTTAGGATCTTTAATCTTCTTCCTGATTATTCCAGTACTTTCTCTAACATGTTTATCAGAAGCCTTGCATTTGGAGAGTTAATTGTCCTCTGGTGAGCTCCCACTTAATTTATCTTTTTTTTTTCTTTTGGTATTAAGGATTGAACCCAGGGGGCATTTGACCTCCAAGCTACACCCCAGCCCTTTTTATTATTTTTACTTTGAAACAGGGTCTCACTAAGTTGCTGGGAGTCTTGCTAAGTTGCTGAGGCTGGCCTCACACCTGTGATCCTCCTGTCTCAGCCTCCCAAGTACTGGGATTACAGGCATGCGCCACCATGCCTGACTACTTGTAAGCTTCTTATGAGCAAGAGGTACATCTTCTGCCAACCCTGGCTGCTTGCTCCGCCTGAGCATTTGTAGCTATGGAGATTCCTGGTGAGGCTGTGGCTGGGATAACAGGGAGGCAACCAGTCCATAGGCCAAGAGCCGAGTGTGTGTGTGTGTGTGTGTGTGTGTGCGTGTGTGTCTGTTCATCAGCACCTATACTAGCAGTCATTATTCCCAAGCTCAGAAGAACCACAAAAGGGGATAGATAGCTATGTATTCAAGATGAAGACGTGAGGGTTGGACATTGCAGGGGGCTGGAGAATACCCTGTCCTGGTTGAGGGGAGGAGGAGGCATTGAGCCACCAGAGAGATCTACTCAACCTCTGAGAACCCGAGTCTGCGCCCTTCTTCTCCATCATCTCTGAACCTCAATGTCTTTTAGTCTAAAAGGCAATCAATCAGGCCAATGGGTAGAAAATACCAATGTTCTGAGCAATCCTCAGTCTCTTTCATCTTCCAATCTTACCAAATCCAGAACAGCTGGCTCAGCTTTTGTAATTTTGTGGCATAAAATGACATAATGAGTGGCACGTGCCTGTAATCCCAGTACTTGGAAGGCTGAGACAGGAGGATCGCAGGTCCGAGGACAGCCTCAGCAACATAGCGAGACTCTCAGCCTAGGCAGACCCTATTTCAAAACAAAACAAAAAGCTGGGAATGTAGCTCAGAGGTAGAATGCCCTGGGTTCAGTCTCCAGTAACACACACACACCACCACCACCACCACCACCAAACAACAACAACAACAACAACAACATCAACAACATAAGGAGTGCAGGAAGAACCCAGAGGGGCCCGGCCTGGCTCGACTGACCAGCACAGGACAAGCAGACTGTAGGAGAGAAGATGGTAAGAGACAGTGGCCAGGATGGACAAGGAGAGTTTGGAGAGGAAGAAGGTAGATTTGGGGGATAAACACCATTTATATACGATTTTGAGAAACATATGAAAAGAGGAATTTAAGAAAAAAATTTTTTTTTGGTGTAAGTACAATTCCAACTGTGCAATCTCCTTTGACATTTTTGAAAGACTTTAAGACATGCCAAGATTGGACCCTGGACTGAACTAGTTATAACGGCATTGAAAAAGTCCTCCTTCTTAGCAAGGCCTCCATCTTCTCAAAGGGAGTTCTCTTCGGCCTCTTTGAGGAGGTATCTCTATGTTTGGCATGAAAACCAGAGGAGAGGAGGCCAAGGAGCCACTGTGGACAGTGAAGCAGGCCGACGCCACTGCTCCCCCACCACCTCCCCATGTCACGAAGACTCCCTGACTCCTGTCCTCTCACACGGGCCATCCTAGAATGTTCCTCCTGTTTCCATAGAATGCTAGATTGTTCCACAGCATTAGAAGTACACTGTCATCGATCCTCATAAGAACTCGGCGAGGAAACCCGTTGCTTTCTCCATTTTATAGGTGGGAAAATTGAGGCCACAAAGAGGGAATGACCTCCTTAAGGTAATTTTTTAAAAAAAGACAACAGAGCTAGGGCTAGGACCCTGATCTCCCGACCCTCTGTTCCCCATCTCCTGTGGCACTTAATTCTCGCATTGCAAACAAGTATAGAAGCCACTGAAGCTCATACGGAAGGGGGCGTAGCAAACAAGAAGTGTAAATTGAAGATGCTGGGAGCCCTGCGTGTCCACTGACCCCCTGTGGGGGATGGAGCTGACCAACCACTGTGCGGGATGCCAGGAAGCACCCACAGGTACCCTGGCAGCAGACAGGGCCGCAGTCAAGTCCCAAGAGACAGCCATGGATGGGGCAATCAGCTGCATCTAACAATGAAATTAGGAGGGATAAATGCAAAGTCTAACATTCTGATCTGAAAGAAAAGTATGTGTGGATGAGACGAGGAGAGATGGCCTAGGATCCCCTGTCCTTCTATTCCACTTATCTTTAAAACTATATGTTGAGCCAGGTGTGGTGGTACACAACTGTAATCCCAGTACTTGGGAGGCCAAGACAGGAGGATCACAGGTTCAAGGACAGCCTCAGCAATTTAATGAGGCCCTCAGCAACTTAGTGAGACCTTGTTTCAAAATAAAAAATAGGGAGCCAGGTGTGGTGGCACACGCTTGTAATCCCAGTACTTGGGAGGCTGAGACGGAAGGATCCAGGTCTTCTTAGCTCAGCTACTTAGTGAGGCCCTCCACAACCTAACGAGACCCTGTTTCAAAATAAAGAACAAAAAATAGGGCTGGGGGTATAGCTCAGAGGTAGAATGCCCCTGGGTTCAATCCCCAGTACCACAAAAAACAAAAACAAAAACAAAAAAATGAAAAATAGGGCTGGGGGTGTCAGAGGTAGAATGCCCCTGAATTCAATCCCCAGCAACACAACACACACACACACACACACACACACACAAAATGTGTTGGCCACTCACCATTTCTGTATAATGTTCCTGGCACCAAGGTTACAGCAGTGAACAAAAATAAGACCAATAACTCCACCCTCATGGAGTTCCAGAGAGAGAGCCAATACATGAATTAATATTTTCATAAAAGCATCAATGTTCATAAGAAAATAAAGCAGAGTTACAGACTTTGCTGGTCAAAAGATGGGGCAATGTTAGCAGGGTAGACCAGAAGGCCTCTCTGAGGGGGGATGTTCTCAAGCTATTACCTGAATCATAAGAAGAAACCAAGGTTGGAGGCTCTCTGGGCAGCGTCCCAGGGACAAGTGAGTGTGTGAGGTGGGCATGACCTTGGGATATTTGAGAAGCCAAAAGGAAGCCACCCTGGCTCAGAACTAGGCAGGGGAGGATGTAGGAGAAGACGCCGGAGCAGCAGTAGGGACATGACTATGCCAGCCATGAGGGCCACGATAACACGGCGGACTCCCAGCACCTCCCTCCCCTTTTTCCTTGGTGAAAGGCCTTTATCTGGACCCCTAGCCAGACGCTAAGCTTCCCGGCAGTCCTCAATGCGGGGTGAGCCCTTGCGCTAAAGCCTTTTGGAAGGAATGTGGCAGGAGAGATGGGCGAGGCCCAGCTCACGTGACTGAAGGGACACGGCTCGTCTTCAGCGTCTTCTCTTCTCCCTTCCGGGAGTGACCAGCTTCACGTGAGGGCAGTGTAGTAGCAGA
This sequence comes from Glis glis, assembly GCA_004027185.1. Classification (NCBI taxonomy): domain Eukaryota; kingdom Metazoa; phylum Chordata; class Mammalia; order Rodentia; family Gliridae; genus Glis; species Glis glis. The sequence goes on along the minus strand of PVJS01005364.1, from coordinate 22,178 downwards.
AAGGGTGGAGCAGCAGGATGGAGGAACCAGGCTCCCAAATGACTTCACTGGGAACCGTCTCACCAGGACAGACTGTGATATGGAAGGGAAATAGACTCCTGGCATGTTGGCCTCCTGTTTCAATAGAATGCTAGATTGTTCCACGGCATCTGAAGTGCACTGTCATCGGTCCTCCTAGGAACTCGGTGATGGGAGTAGGGAATTGCCTTGGAGTCACTGTCGTCAAAGTCAAGACTCATGTATGAAGGCAGGAGACGGCCCCTGGGAGAAGCCAGGTTCCCCTGGGAAGGACCGGGAGGACTGAGTAGGAGCTTCTGTGCCTCGGCCCTTCCTTTCTGTCTTTTAGTCTGAGAGAGAGAGATGCACAGCCCTGACAAGACAGAGGAGGACCAGGATCTCCCAGAAAGAGAGAGATCTTGCGTCTGTCAGAAGAAAGAAACTAGCCAGGAGAAAGAAACTAGCTGGGTGTGGTGGTGCACACCTGTAGTCCAGTACTTGGAAGGCTGAAACAGGAGGATCGCAGGTTCGAGGACAGCCTAAGCAAGTAGTGAGACTCTCATCAACCTAGCGAGACCCTGTTTCCAAATAGTGAGACTCTCTTCAACCTAGTGAGAACCTGTTTCATAAAATAGGGCTTGGGGTGTAGCTCAGATTCAATCCCCTGGGTTCAATCCCCAGTACCTAAAAACAAACAAACAAAAAAAACAAGAAGAAGAGAGAAACTAAAAACCCAAAAAACTACCATAAAGTCTCTCTGGCCCAGAGGGGGAAGGCTGGCCCTAATATCTAGGTCCCCAGGGCAACAGTGCTGCACAGGAGGGCGTGTAAAGGTCAGTGACTGTATTCTGCTGAAGCAGGTGTGTTCCTGGGGCCCATGAGTCCGAGCAGCCCTGTAGGGAGCGAGGGCAGAGGCAGCAAAGTCAAGTTCTTGCTGGTCCTGGTTTCTGCGCCGTAGGAATCTTTGGTCAGCTAGAGAATGATCACAAAGGATGCTAAAATTGTCTCCCTTTTATAAGTCCAGCCTGTGACATTTTGAGATAGGGACAATGCCCTTGAGGGCAAGAGGAGCCTGGGTCCAGGGCGAGGAGGTCGGGGTGAGAGTCAGCGAGACGAGCCAGTGGCCAAAGCTTCAGCTCTCTCCAGGGAGGCCGGCTCGCCGGGCGGGCGGCTTTCCCGCTCTAGTTATATGAGTAAGAAGCTTGTCAAGGGTGTTTATGGCTGGAGGCTTGGAGTGGATCTCTTAGTTCTTAAGTGACAACCCAGCAGCACCCCGATGCTTTAGAAGTCTGTTGTCGGCGGGGCCATCTAGTTTTCTCGAAGAAGAAGGGAACAGAGTTTATTCCCAATCATGAGTGTTCCTGCCAAAAACCTGAGAGACTCAGGGGACACGGAGCCCAATTCATTTGCAGGGGACATGGAGCCTGATTCATTTGCAGGGGATACGGAGCCTGATTCATTTGCAGGGAACATGGAGCCCGATTCATTTGCAGGGGATACGGAGCCTGATTCATTTGCAGGGGACATGGAGCCTGATTCATTTGCACCAGATACACCAAGTCTGAACCCGCGGTAGCCACAGACTGCGCTCCCGGGCCATCGCTCCGATCATTAAGGATGGGGGGTTGCTTAGAGGCCAGGCAGCCATGACGCTCCCCGGCCTCTGCCTCTGTGTCTCGGGAGTACTGCGCCAGGCATCTGGTTAAGTTCTGCCCTCCTTCTCTAGAAGACATGAAAGGGCAAGAGTCAGGAGGGCAGACTGTCAGATAACCCCATGGGAGCAGAAGAGGAACCTCCCACCAGATGGGTGGGGCGTGTTCAAGCCTCCTGCCTGTCCAGCCCACTTGGACCACTGGCTCCAAGGGATCGCTGGAGGCCACTCTGGGCCAGAAAAAAGGGAAACCAGGAGGAAAAAGGGATAGCTTTGAGATGAGGCGGAGTTTTGGTAGAAATGTTTGGGTAGGAAAGTGGATGGGGCTGGGTGTAGTGGTGCACGCCTGTAATCCCAGTACTTGGGAGGCTAAGATAGAAGGATCACAGGTTTGAGGCCAGCCTCAGCAACTTAGTGAGACCCTATTTCCAAATTAAAAACTAAAATAAAATAGGGCTGGGGGTGTAGCTCAGAGATACAATGCCCCTTGGGTTGGGTTCAATCCCCATTACCCACACCCAAAAGAAGTGTCTGGGAAGAGCACGGGACCTTAGAGGACCCTGAAGCAGAGATTCCTGCTTCCTATCCTCTTTCTCCACCCTGGACTCACGCCTGAACACCACTGCACTGTCTCCTGTACCCCTCGGTGGACCATGGACTCCACAGACTCCTTGGGGCTGAGGCGTAACCGTGAAGTCAGGCCCCGGCTAGCCTCACATCAACCACTGGGACCGTGGACTGTTCTGTCTGGAAGCTGCGGGTCATCCTCAGCATGTCTCTTCCACCCTGCCCCGTAAGCCTGGCGTGAGCTGCCCAGGGTTGGGCCACATGTCATGGGCTCAGGGCACCTCCGCCCGCAACACTGTCCTCGCCTCAGCGGCCACTGCAAGACCAGGGCTTCCAGGCCACCTGTTCTCCTGGTGCGCTGACTACAAACTCCAGGTGCTCCTGTCATGCACACAGGTCCTTCACGTGCCCACTCCTGCCAACCTCTCACCATCTGCTGCCACCCGGGCCTCCCGCCCAGCACCGGCGCTATTGTCCCTGGCTGCACCAATTCACTTGCTCTGCCCCCAAACAGACCACGCTCTTCCCTCCACTACACCTCGTCCACACTGACCTGCCTGCCTTAAAAGCACCTTCTCTCAGCAAAAGAGCCAAGAAAACTCACATAAGCTATTGACTAGCGATGGAGTTTAGGACGTGCTACCCCCAGATATAGCACCTTGACGTTTAAGAAACTAGCACAGCAAGAAGGCCATTTTTACCACCCTCCTCCTCTTAAGCAGGTCATAAGACCCTCCTCCATACCCAAGAGAAAAGGAATGTCTTCATTCCTGAGGGCACCGGGTGACAGTTTGGACTATCATGTGATAAAGGCTTTGTCCCCAGCCTGGGATACTATTGAAGGTGGTGGGACCTTTAAGAGGTGGGGCCTAGTGGAAGGAAGTTAGGTCATTGCAGGGTGTCCTGGAAGGGAATAGGAGCACCCCAGCCCCTCCTCCTGATCTTTTTTGCTTCCTGGCTGCCATGAAGCAGACAGGCTTCCTCCAGCATATACTCCTGCCAGGACCTGCTGTGTCACCACAGGCCCAAAGTGACCAGGCCAAGCAACCGTGAACCATGACAAAAATAAACCTTGCCTCCTGGTAAGTTGTTTATCTCAGGTGTTTTCACCACAGAACACAAAGCTGACCAACACAGACAGGAACACAGAGAAGAATCTAGACAAACAGGCCTTGCTGCAGCCTCCATTTCAACATTAGATCAGACCCTTCCAGCCTCCTGTTGTATTTCTCCACAACTGACCACTCCGCATCAAACCTGAGCATAAAATACACAAGTTTGAGGCTGGGCGTGGTGGTGCATGCCTATAGTCCCAGTACTTGGGAGGCTGAGACAGGAGGATCACAGCTTCAAGGACAGCCTCAGCAACATAGTGAGACTCTCAGCAACCTAGTGAGACCCTGTTTCAAAACAAAAAATGAAAAAGGGCTGGAGGTGTAGCTCAGAGATAGAATGCTCCTGGGTTCACCCTTTAGTACCAAAAAAGAAATACACAAGTCTGACTGTTTCTTTGCATCTTAATTTCTAAAAGTCTTCATGTCCATAATACTTATATTAAATACAGGTGTATGCTTTCCTCTTGCTAATCTTTCATTAACAGAGGCCCTGGCTGGGAGCCTGAGTTGGGCAGATTCTTCCAGCCCCTGCAGTCTGACACCTGGTTTGTCTGTGATGATGTCTCAGGCCCTCCAGCCTGTCCTTCCCGCTCGCCTCTCAGTTCCTGTGGCACTTTAATGCCTCTATTAGAGCCAACTATATTTTCTACATCAAAGATTGCAACACAGGATTTGACACCTCAAGTCACAACTAGGCAGGCTATTTGGGAATCAAGGGAAAATCATGTCTGCGATTATAGTGCTTATCATGTTACATTGAACGGTGTTTGTGCACGCCTGGGTGGGTGGGGAGCTCCCCAAGGACACGCACTGTCCTTCCTCACCCCCCCCCAGCCCCACTTGTGGTCCCATGGGTGATGACTATTAATTCCTTCCTCATTTGCTGAACTGGGCAAATCTCTCCCCCTGGATTTATCAGGTGCTCCTGGAGAAGAAGCGTGTAGACCCATTATACACTATCTTCTTCTCTTAACCTTCACCCCATTTTGCCTCATCAAAATAGAATGTGTGTTCCTATGAAGGTATACATAATTGACGGCCATAAAAACTGCCACCAAAGCCAGGTGCGGTGGTGCATGCCTGTAGTCCCAGCACTTGGGAGGTTGAGACAGGATGATCACAGGTTCAAGGCCACTGTGCAGTAACTTAGTGAGACCTTGTTTCAAAAACAAAAAATAAAAAGGGCTGGGGGTATAGTTCAGTGGTAGAATGCCCCTGAGTTCAATCGCCAGTACCAAAACAAACAAACAAACAAACAAAAACTTCAAACATGCCGGGTGTAGTGGTGCACGCTTATAATCCCAGTACTTGGGAGGCTGAGACAGGAGGCTCACAGGTTCAAGACCAGCCTCAGCAATGTAGTGATAGTGAGATGCTCAGAAACCTAGTGAAACCCTGTTTCAAGATAAAAAATAAAATAGGACTGGGGGTGTAGTCCAAAGGTAGAATGCCCCTGGATTCAATCCCCAGTATCACATACAAACAAAAACAAAAACAAAAAAACCAACCTGCTACAATCATACAGGGTTTGCATTTTGACATAATTCGAAGACAAACTAGTCAAGCGCGGTGGTGCACGCCTGGAATCCCAGTACTTGGGAGGCTGAGACAGAAGAATCGCAGGTTTGTGGTCAGCTCAGCAACTTAGCAAGGCCCTCTGCAACTTAATGAGACCCTGTTTCCAAATAAAAAATAAAACAGGGCTGGGGGTGTAGCTCAGAGGCAGAATGCCCCTGGGTTCAATTCTCAGTACCAAAAACAAACAAAAAGACAAACTCAGAAGATGAAATGCGAAGGGCAGAGGGAGCATTGTCTTCCAATTAGAGGGAAGAACTTGGCTGAGCAGAGAGGTTTCCTGGAGTCACTGAACGCACGCCCCACACAGGTGCCGCTCGGTACCAGCAAGTCTTTCCCCAAATGCCTCACAGCGCAGCCACTGGGGAAGGTAGCTCGGGCGTCTCCTACAAGACTAAACACACTCTTACCATATGATCCAGCAGTCACACTTCTTGGTATTTACCCAAATGAGTTGAAAACATATCCACACAAAAACCTGCACTTGGATGTTTATAGCAGCTTTATTCATAATTGCCCCAATTTGGAAGCAACTGGGATGCCCATCAGCAGGTAAGTAGATAAATAAATCGTGGTAGATTTAGACAATGGATTATTATTCGGTGCTCAAAGCAAATGAGTTATGAAGCCATGAAAAGATATGGAGGAAATTTAAACACACGTAACAGAAAAAAAGCCAATCTGGAAGGCTATATACACCATGGATTCCAACTGTAAGATGACATTCAGGAAAAGGGAAAAGTATGGAAACGAGAAATCTATCTATGGCCACAAGGGGTCAGTGTGGAGCCAGGGATGAATGAATGGGCAGAACACAGAGGGCTGGGGAGCCCTGAGCAGCTTCTGTAAAATCCTCCAGTGATGGAGACATGTCACTGCCCGCTTGTCTAGACCCAGGGAATGAACAGCACGGAGAGCAGACCCTAATGTAGACTGTGGCGTGTGGGTGGTGGAGACGCCTCAGGGTAGGTTCATTGCAACAAGCTGACCGCCCTGGTAGGGGTGTGGAGAGCAGGGGGCGGGAGGGTGTATGTGGGTGATGGCAGTGAATGAGAGCTCCCTGCACTTTCTGCCCAATTTTGCTGTGAACGTAAAACTGTTCTAAAAAATGAAGTCCAGCTGGGTGTGGTAGCGCATACCTGTAATCCCAGTACTTGGAGGCTGAGAAAGGAGGATCGCAGGTTCAAGGTCAGCCTCAACTACTTAGTGAAATCCCTCAGCAACTTAGTGAGACCCTGTTCCAAAATAAAAAAATAAAGTAGGTCTGGGGGTGTAGCTCAGATGTAGAATGCCCCTGGGTTCAATTCCCAGTACAATAAAATAAAATAAAATAAAATAAAATAAAATAAAATAAAATAAAAACACAAGCCAGGAATGAACATCGAGTGATGTTCTTTATGTTTTTCTTTAAAGAAGAACCATCTTATATTTGGTTCATTTCTTTTAAAGTCTTTTCTCAGAGTTCACTTGTTATAGTTTACTGTAAAAAAACTAAAGTAGCCAGATGTGGTACACACCTGCAATCCTAGTACTTGGGAGACTGAGACAGGAGGATCACAGGTTCAAGGCTAGCTTCAGCAACTTAGTGAGAACCTGTTTCAAAATAAAAAAAAAATAAAACAGGGCTGGGGAGTGTAGCTTGGAGGTAGAACGCCTCTGGGCTCAATCCCCAACAGGACCACCACCAAAATATATGTATATGTAAAGTGTGGTCATTGCAGAATTGATTAGAAAGGCAACATTTTGGGGAAAAACATATGGAATTTTATGTCGTGTGTCTCTACATGAAAAGATGTGAATGATACATAAACCAGGAAAAGCAAATTGCAAAGCTATACATAGTCCCATTTTTGCAATGACAAAAATTATAATTATACATATTCAAAGATACATACTTGCATCCTTTTTATGAACATCGAAAAAAACTGAATGGAAAAAGTATCTCTGGCCGCCACCGTTGTGGGAAGTAGAGAAGAGACCTCTGCTGAGAGTTTTTAAATGGCATATGCGAAAAGATGCATAAGATGAAAAGCCTAATTCACAAAAGACACAAAAATGAAATGACAGCTTCTCTTCTTTCCTTCACACCAGCTCCCATCAACTGGTAACTGTCTCCTGTAACTCACTCTGAAAACTCTTTGAATGCATATATTCACATCGTACATGCATCTATTTATCGGGTCTGACTCATTGCATCACAACTTGGACTTTCGATTCTTGAGGATAGAGAACCACCTTATGTTTCTTACAAAGGCAGCCTTAGTCCATCAAAGGAATTGACTCATTTAGTAAACTTGTCCCTTACTGATACATACTGGGTATTTCCAGGGTTTTTGCTTTTGCAAACCATGTAGCAATAAGCTTTGCTGTGTACACATTTTACGAAAGATGTGCACCCGTATCTTCTGGGTAAGTTTCTGGCAGAGGGATTACCAGAGGATGGAGATGTGCATTTTTTTAAAATTCTGACAGATATTGTCGAATTCTCTAGAAAGTATGTACCAATATACATCCACCAAGGATTTGTGAGAGTACTCATTTCCCCTCAGGCTGGCAGCATTAGCTGTCGGTCTGCATCTATGTTTGCCAATCAGAGAGGTCGAAAAAACTTATCTTTCTATTCATTGTTGTTTTACTTACATTTATTTAATTGAGTGAGGTTGCGCATCTTATCTAACTAGTTGTGTTCCTTTTTCTGCAAACGTCAGTATACATTACCCATTTTCCTCCTGAATTTGCCATCTTTTTCATATTAACCTGTAAAAACTCTTAGATAATTGAAGTTTAACTTTTTATCATTCTTTTTGCAAATACATTTCCCCCTTTATTAGTCTTCATGGATTTTTTCTATGTAGCTTTTTTGAATCGACTTTATGGATTTTTTTCTATGTAGCTCTTTGAATGGTTTATATGGACAAATACATTAGTTTTCTATGGCTTCTGGATTTTGTTCTTATTTAAAACAAGCTTTCCCATCATTGATTATAAACTCCTCTAGAAATTTTGTGCTTAAGTCATTGATCTAGCAAGCATGGATGTAGTGGAGAGAGGCATGGTTTATTTTTAACTTTGTAAGCATTTTTTACTGCGTGAGTTTTCTAAAATGAGCGTGGGTTTGCTTCTGTGATTTAAAAAATAGCAGTAAATAAGAAAAGATGGTAAGGCACAATACCCCACAGGACAAAACCTGGGGCAGCAAGACCAGGTCAGGTCTGCCTTCACAGTCTCCATCGGACACGTTCATTCAACACGGTGACCACCTATTATTTTTCAGGCCAGTACTGGATCCCGAAGACAGAGTAAGTGAACTGAAGAACTGACAGCGGTAATAGGAAGGAGGGGAAGGACGGATGGAAGCATTTCAGCCCATAGAATAGTCCCCATGGCAACCGGAGCCTAAATCGTTGCTATGGAGACACACAGCGCTTGAAATTATGACCGGAGGGATAGAGTGTGACACTGTTGGTGAGGATTTTGAGAAAGGTAAGCAGGCATGTTACAGAGGTTTCAAAATTACATGGTTCTTTGCAAGACTGAGGTTATTGCCTCCCCTTTTCTCGGTGTTCTGTTTTGGGGAGGCTACAGAGAAAACTCAAAAAGACCACAGATGAAGACAGGTGCAAGCTCTTAGGCTGGAGGCCGAGAGGAACCAGGCCAGACAAGCATGGGGGGGAGCAAAGATTTATTCCCACCCCTGCAAGCAGGCAGGCTGATACCAAGAGCGGCGTCGGTACCCACAGACAGGGTGAAAGGGTTATTTATAGGGGAGGGTCTGCAAGCCACGCAAAGGGGCTGCAAGTCGGTGAACTTTTTAGCACAGCCGGAAGCACGAGGGTGGTAGCGTCTCAGAATCCCAAGGCGACCGAGTCATCTTCGGTGCGTCACAGAGCAGGTGGGAGCTGGCTTCTCAGGGTCCAAACGGAAGGGAGTGATCTTTAGCACAGTACAGTATCTGTAACAGAATTAAAACAATCTCCCAGGGCAACTGCCCGGGAGAGATTAAGCAACTGCCCGGGAGAGATTAAGTAGCGTAGGGTTTTGTCCTGACACAAGCTCTATGTTGTCGTTGCGGCTCACAGCCCCTTAGTGGAAGGAGTTACCATCCAATATGGCGCCGTTTCATATAAAGTAGACTTGTGTCCAAAAGCCTTTTGCTGTTTGGTTGTTGGGAGTGACTTTTCTCCCTGCAGCAATCATAAAGACTTCTGCCCCACAGTTAAGGTCGAAGAGAAATTTCCATGTTTGGGTGTGGGGCTTGTTTTTCATGGGAAATCTGATGAGGGCTCAGGCTGTCCTCTTGAGCTATTTAACTATTCCATTATGTGGCAGACTTTGCCTGCTCATGAGCACAGGGGAGCCACATTTATCATGATGTCCAAATAATAACGTCTCTTTGCACCTCCCACCCACACCCTTCACTGGGAACTTCCGGCCTCACTTTAAGGGGCACTGGGGCAGAGGCCGTCCTAGGGCAAAGGGTGTCCACGGGCGCCACGTCAGCCTGGGACCGCACTGTCCTTCCACCACCACCTGGCTCTGGACCCTGCTCCTGGCCCGCTGAAGTCACTGTGCATGCCACCACTGTCCCTACGCAGCATCCGGCACCACGTCAGCCTGAACGAAGTTGCTGCTGTCCTGCATCAGTCCACCCTGGGGTCTTCCTGGTCCCAGGCCACGGCTCAAACCACGCCATCACGTGTTGGGGCACGTTTTACTTAAGCTCAGAAATCACCAAAGGGAAACGTGCCTGTTACAGATGAGCCTGCTCTTGGACCAAGGCCCAGGCGCAACCTCCTCCACGGGACAGGGGCCAGTTTACTTCCATCCTGGAAGGCCCTCGGCAAATCTGCATTCCTTTTATACAACGATCCTGTAAAATCCATTTCTTTCTCTTCTCTTTCTTTCTGGACGCAGCGGATTTTATGGACAATGCATGACAGGAGGGCTCCCAAAGCCCCTCCTCTTCTTCGGGGGGTCTGGGATGGAAACCGGGAGGAGGGGAGATCCTCAGTATGTTGGGGGGCTGGGTTAGGGCGAGGGCTCCCCCACAGCGGAGGGCCTCTCTCTTCCTCTCGTGTCCTTGCTGGGCTCCAGGGTTCTTACTCCTTGGAGGCCTTGTGGACCCTGAGCCCCACCACCCTGTTGCTGTAGCCAGATTGATTGTCCTAGCAGGAAATGCGCTTGATGAAGTGGTCACTGAGGACAATGATGCCCCGGCATTGAAGGTGGAAGACTGAGTGTCACTTAAAAGTCACAGGAGACGGCCTGGTCCTCGGTGTAGCCCAGGATGCCCCTGAGAGGCCCCCGGATGCCCGCTTCACCACCTTCTTGATGTTGTCGTATTTCGCAGCTTTCTCCAGGCGGCAGGTCAGATCTACGACCGCCACGCTGGGGGTGGGCACCTGGAAAGCCATGCCAGTGAGCTTCCGTCGCAGCTCAGGGACAACCTTGCCCACAGCCTTGGTGGCGCTCGTAGACACAGGGATGGCGCTGTGGGCAGCCCCACGGCCATCACGCCACAGTTTCCCAGAGGGGCCGTGCACGATCTTCTGAGTGGCAGTGACCACATGGATGGTGGTCGTGAGTCCCTCTATGATGCCACAGTTGTCATGGGTGGCCTTGGCCGGGAGCTAAGCAGTTGGTGCAGGAGGCACTGCTGACAGTCTCGAAGGAGTTGTCACACTTCTCGTGGTCACACACATCACGAGCATGGGGGCGTCAGCAGGGGGGCAGAGATGAGGTCCCTCTTGGCACGGCCTTCTCCATGCGAGTGAAGACTCCAGGGACTCTACCCCACACTCAGCAGCAGCCTCGCCTGCGGCATGTGGATGGGCTCTCGCTCCTGGAAGATGGAGATGGCCTTTCCGTCGGTGACAAGCTTCCGGTCCTCAGCCTTGCTGGCACCATCGAGCTTGCCGTGGGTGGAATCATACTGGAACGTGTAGATGTGTAGTTGAGGTCAATGAAGGGGTCAATGAAGGGGTCTTCAGTGGTCACAATATCCACTTTGCCAGAGTTGAAAGTAGCCCTGGTGACCTGGCACCCAATATGGCCAAATCTGTTCACTCCAACCTTCGCCGTGGTGTCTCAGGGACGGGGCTGGCACTGCACGAGAAGGCGTGGTTGTCTGTCGAAGGGGGAGGAGCCGACAGGCTGTAAAATCCACTTCTTATTGGTGCTTGGAACTCGCCTCCTTGAATTCGGTCTAGCCCGCATTGAAGCTCTCCAGGGATATTTGGGGTTTACAGCCCACAGGGGTGATGATGTAGGGCCTTGCATGGTGAACCACCTCTTAGGGTTAGAGGGAATCTATGAAGAATGGCTGCACATTGGACTTACCTGGGGAGCTTTGACAACTCATAGTACCTGGCGCCATTCCCCCAGACATCCTGACTGAATCTGTCTGGGGTTTGGCCTGGGCAAGGAGTTTTCAAAAACCTTCTCAAGAGATTCTAACAGCAAAGTCGAGGACCACTGCTCTTAGCAAAGCTATAGAAGGGGCAAATCAAACAGAAATAATTCTCTGTTAGAGCAAGCAAAGTCCACTGATCGTCTTTGGTCACACCGGGTTCCAGAAGTGGAGGGTGGGCACTCTTCATGTTCCTATACAGGTAGGTCCCTCATTCTCCATAGCAACTGGTGGACTTGATTCCATTGTCCTGGCCTGGCTGGTTCCCAGGCATCCACTAAGTGATATGGAAATTGTTGGAATAGGCTAGATATTGGAGTAATTCATGTTGACATATTAAGTGCTTGGTCAATATTTATCAACATTAGTTATCTGGCAGAAGCTTGCAGAGCTGGGCATTAGAACACACACAGACAGTGTCTGCCCTCCACTGGCAATTAGCGGGAAAACCCTGTTACTGGCATTCTACAAAAACTCCTGCCATTCAGACGCTTACCAACAATGCAATAGGTCTTGTGGGGTTTGTGGCTACCCAGCAGCCCATCCTATCTGGGAAAGATACTGTTCATTTTGAATCGGGCAGGCAAACTGCAGGTTAAAATGATTGTCATGAAAGCAGCCAAATTTCATGAACTTGGCACATCTATTTAAGGTCACAGGGTCCCAACAGGTCCTAATGATGCCGAGGTAGCTCGGGAAATACTTCTGGTATTTTTTATTTGTTTGTTTCTTTGAAGTCCCAGTTCCTACTAGGAAACAGAATAAAGCCAGCTGGGTACAGTCAACAGGGTGAGCTCCAGGTGGAAGGAGCCTGGGTGAGACCTGCTTCATCTCCCTGGACTACGAACGGAGGCAGCTGTTCAGATACTATTTTCTAGGTTTGGACTCCACAACACGCTTGCTAACTAGAGAAAGGCAATAAACCCAGGCCTCAGGCATTTGTGCTTAAAGAAAAAAAAGGTAGCGCAGTGTGGAGGGGAGTCTCTCAAAATGTGGCTATTAGGCATGCCTGAGCTCCCCTCTGCTGTGCACAGGTCTCATGGGACGCAGGGGCGTAGGTACTGCTGCAGGGACGGTTGACAGGATGGTACCGGCGACACTGGTGGAGGGCTCCAAGGACTTTTCAACTGTCTCAGATGAACTCTGGGAAGGGGGGCAGGGGCACCTTTAATAGGCTGAGCAGTAGAACCTGGTAGCTAGTGCTTGATCCCTGGAACAAGATTGCCTGGGCTCAACCCCAGTTCTCCCAGGGACTAGCTGTGTGCCAGTGGGCGAGTTTCTTACCTGTCCCTGTAAACTGGGAATGAGACTGATAGTGCCTACGTCATAGGGTTGCTGTGAGGGTCCTGTAGGTTCCCCCTCTGCACATTCAACCACCTACAGATTGAAAATATTTTAAAAAATTTCTGAGCCGGGCATAGTGGCCTCTAATCCCAGTACTTGGGAGGCTGAGACAGGGGGATCACAGGTTCGAGGACAACTTCAGCAAGTAGCAAGACTCTCATAACCTAGTGAGACCCTGTTTCAAAAACTAAAATAAAATAGGGCTGAGGGTGTAGCTCCGAGGTAGAATGCCCCTGGGTCCAATTGCTAGTACCTTAAAAAGAAAAAACAAAAAATTCTAACTGCCCTGAACATATAAAGACCTCCCCCATTTCTTTTCCCTAAACAATACCGTATAACAACTATTTGCATTGTATTTACATTATATTAGGTATTATAAGTCACCCAGAGATGATTTAAAGTATGTGAGAGGATGTGTGTAGTGTATACGCAAATACTATGCCATTTCATATAAGGGACTTGGGGTCTCCGGTTTTGGTAAATATAAGGGTCCAGGAACCAATCCCGGGTTCGCCACAATGCCTGGCCGATAGTGCTCAGTGGAGTTAACGTTGATCCTTGTGGTTAAGAGGTCAGCAGATGAGCACTTGGGCTCCAGTGTCCATCGGACCTGGGTTCCAGTCTTCCTCCCTCACTAACTGGGCAGCTGGGGACAGCTGAGTTTTGCTGAGCCTCGCTTCCTGGTCTAGGGCGTGAGGACGGCAGCAGCTCCAACCTCAGAGGGCTATAGCTGGGGTAAAGGCGGCGGTGCAGAAGCCCTGGCTCTTAGCAGGTACTTGGCCGTCCTTGTTAGCAGGCCTCGCAATGGCTCTCAGCGGTGGGCTAACTCCATCAAGACCTCCTCCACCCAATGGAAATGGCCTCTTTCCTTGGTGCTCAGCTCCCAGATTGCTCCCAGACGTGGCAATTTCTTCCCATAGGCGACAGCCCTGGTGGAATCCTTAATGATTTGGAGCCCATCGCTGTGGTTCCTGGAGGGCCTGAAAAATCACACCTTTGGGACTGGAGCGGCTCCTGGCATCCGGAAGGAAAGGCGAGCGCGCACCGCCCCCTGGCGGCCGCCGGGCAGACTCCAGGCGGCGAGGCCTGGCTGCGGGCTCGGAGCCCGGGCGCCTCCTCTCGCCCCCGGAGCCTTCAGCGGGGGCCAGAGCTGCACTTAACGCGTCGCTACGCTGGGATTGCGGGCCTGGGGAAGGTTCCTCCGCCCAAAGCCAAGCAAGTGCTCCTGCCGCAGTTGCCGGGTCCCTGACCTCCCCAGCAGCGCCCCGGGAGTTGGACCACAGCTGCTACAGCAGGTGGCCTTGAACGCCAGAGAGCCCGGGGCGCACCTGGGCAGGTGTCACCGAGGCCAGGGGGCTCCGCGTCCACGCCGCCTGCAAGTGGCAAGACTACTTCAGCGAGTAGCAAGACTCTCATAACCTAGTGAGACCCTGTTTCAAAAACTAAAATAAAATAGGGCTGAGGGTGTAGCACCTACACCAGCTGGGACCGGGATCAGCCTGCTCCGCAAAGAAATTAAAATTTTGGCTGCTCCAGAACGCCCTCGGCTGGGTACAGTTTGGCGGGGCTGGATGTAGACTTCCCAGGCCTGCGACTGCTGGGGCTGCCTGAAGGAGAGCTGACACTTAGAGCAGGTTTGCAAATTCGGGAACCTAAACTGCCTCTTTAAAATAGAGAGATGGATAGATCCATAAAAGTGGGCAAGGAGCTAGGCCCCAGTATTAGAAAACCCATAATCTGACCCTTCACCACCTGGCCCTCCTGAGTTTTCTATGGAATAAACTCGCAGCAAATTAGACCCTAAGTGGGGTGGGGAGTTGTGTGTGTGAGCGTGTGAGTGTGTGTGTGTGTGTGTGGGGGGGTATTGGGATGGAACCCAGGGGCATTCTATCCCCAGCCCTTTTTATTTTTTGTGATGAAACAGGGTCTCTCTAGGTTGCTGAGAGTCTCACTTCTTGCTGAGACTGTCCTCAAACCTGCAATCCTCCTGCCTCAGCCTCCCAAGTACTGGGATTACAAGCGTGTGCTGCTGCACCTGTCTGGGGAGTTTCTTTGATGTCCAGAGAATACAACAGTGCACCTTGTGTCCATCAATACGCAGAAAGGGCGGTGGTGGTGATTCAGGGGATACTGTCCACCTGCCGGAGGCCATCCTGATCCTGCAAAATAACACGGGTCAAAATGGAGGACCTTTGGAAACGTGTAACAGGAAAGTACACAGAAAAGCCACATAAATTAACAAAAGTAATTTAAAACATATAAGAAACCCAAATAACCAGGGAGTTTAATTGGACATTTTCTTAAAACCTGCCCTTTTATCCACCAAGAGAGTGAGCTCCATTGGTTTCACAGGTAATTTTCTTGAATATTCAAAGAGCAGAGAAAGAAGCCCCCTCCTCCCTAAAAAACAGAAAACAAAAAACATGGTTTCAGTTGGGCACAGTGGCACACGCCTATAATCCCAGTACTTGGGAGGCTGAGACAGGAGGATCGCAGGTTCAAGGCCAGCCCCAGCAACTTAGTGAGACCCTGTTTCAAAATAAAAAATAAAAAAAGGGCTTGGAGTGTAGCTTGGAGGCAGAATGCCCCTGAGTTCAAGCCCCAGTACCAAAAAACTACAAAAACAAAACAAAAATAAGCAACAATGCAAAAAAAAAAAACCACTGTTTCAGAGAATAGGAAAAGTAGAAAAAATTCCAACTCATTTCATGATGCAATATACAATCTTGATATGTACAAAAATAGTACTCAGAATTATTGGAAAAATTTTACTTATGACCAAGATCCTAAACAAAAGCAAATAGAGTAGTGTATTTTAAAAATTGATCATTATTGAGAAGGATTTATCCCAGAAATACAGGAGTGGTTTAACATCAGAAAAAGAATCTATCAATGTAATTCACCACAGCAAAAAGGTGACTGAGAAAAACCATTTCATCCTCCAAATAGATACAGAAACACATTTATGCACTGTGATGGCTCATTTCATTTATTTAGGCACTGGGGATTGAGCCTATGGCCTTTCTACCTCTGAACTGCACCCCCAGCCTTTATTTTTTAATTTTGAAACAGTGTCTCCCTAAGTTGCTGAGGGTCTCTCTAAGTTGCTGAGGCTGGCCTCGAACCTGCGATCCTCCTGTCTCAGCCTGCCAAGGATTAGAATTACAGGTGTGTACCACTGCACCCAGCTAGACTGTAATGTCCTTACTACCATTATAGAGCCAAGGGGATCTTGGCTGTCAGGCTCCCAGAGCGACAAGAAGAACAGAAAGAAAGATGCTTCTGAGACTCCCTTCAGGGGTTGGAGAAACCCAAGGGGCTGTGCCAGTCAGCCTTCCAGTACTGTACAAACTACCCGGGACAAATCAACTTAAAAAGAGGAAAAGTGCTTTGGCTCCTAGTTTTGGAGGTTTCAGTCCGTGATCAACTGGCCCTATTGCTTGTGGGCCTATCGGGAGGCACCACGTCATGGGGGGGCAAAGCTGCTCACCTCATGGGTGGGATGAAGAGGAGGCCGGGGTCTCAATATCCCCTTCCAATTGAGGACACACCCTCAATGACCTAACTTCCTCCCGCTAGGCCCCACCTCCCAAAGGTTCCACTGCCCGCAGTAGTGCCAAGCTGAGGACCAAGCCTTCAACACCCTGGCCTTCAGGGAGCACTTATCCACATCACGGCAGCTGGCTACTTCTTTGTGTCCTCAGAAGCTACTTAGTGACCCTGCTCTGCCCATATCCTCCCTCTGAGCTGAGCAGAAAATTCTACTGCAACTCTCTTCTCAGCTGATGGTCCTAATTCGATGACTTTTAGTCGCAATAATACTTGTACTTATACTCTTCTAATTGGGGAAGGAAACCTTTCTATAGGATAATCCAAAAAGTAGATTGAAAAACGAAACTAACACTTATAGAGTTCTTTGCATTTCCTGGTGTGTGGAGACAGTACGGTTCACCAGCTTCTAGGCAGCTCCAGCAGGTGCAGAGACCGCGCCGTCTTCCTGTTCCTTGAATGCTGGCTCCTGTATTCCAAGACTCACTAACTCTAGGAAAAATACTTTGATCAAGATAATTATAGCCATAAGAGTGTCACAGTGCATTGGGAACACAGTGTCCACTGCTGAGTGTTCCGGGGGCTGTGTAGGTGTGAGGAGTCACTTGAATCCTATTCCCAGAGTCCTAGAACTTTTGTTTCAAGAGCATCTGAGAAAGGGAAGAGGAACTGTAGTTAAAACACAGATGGAGCATTTGTGTCCTTCAGACTCAGATGCCAAAGCCTTACCCCTCAGTAGGGCTACATCTGGAGGTGAGGCGTCGAGGACGGTAGCTCAGGCCCCGTGAGGTTATAAGGTGGGGTCCTGACCTGATAGGCCCCGCGTCCTCATAGGAAGAAGCTCGTTCTTTCTCTCCCCTCCCATGAGTCACAGCGGGGACAGGCCATGTGTGTTTGCAGATGGCCTTGGCGAGAAGGTGGCCATCTACAAGCTGGGAAATAGTTCTCGTCAAAAAACTATGAGATAATACGTTGTTATCGTTCAAGCCAGCCAATCTGTGGCACTCTGTTACGGCAGCCTGAGAAGACCAAGATAAATCCCTAAGACAAATGCTTCAGAGGGTCTTAAGCAGGGGCCATGGATAGACTGTGTTTTGATAAAATTACTTTAAATGCAATCCTATCTAATCTATGCATTTAAAAACATTATTCTTAGAAGGGCTCCAAAGTCATTACCAGACTGCCAATGAGGCCCATGGCATTTAAAACAAAAAGAAGCTTAAGAACCTACTTACCAGCCGGGTGTGGTGGCACAGTCCTGTTAATCTTAGTGCTTGGGAGGCTGAGACAGGATTGCAGGTTCAAGACCAGCCCCCGCAATGTAGTGAGACCCTCAGCAACTTAGTGAGACCCTGTTTCAAATTTTTAAAAAAGTAAAATAAAATAGGGCTTGGGGGTGTAGCTCAGCAGTAGAATGCCCCTGGATTCAATTCCCAGTACCACAAAAATAAATAAATAAATGATTAAACAAACAAATAAATAAACAAATAAACAAAAATCCCCTCCTTACCTCCTCTTGTAGATTTGAATTAAATATACAGTATGAGATGCCACGGCAAGATGACTCTCAACCGGTGGTTTTACACCGTAAATTTTACTAGGGCCTAACATATTCCAAGTCTATAACCTTTAACTATATTAAAATCTATAGGTCTTATAGATACAGATAGGGGAAAACATTACATAGAATTTTCTAAAACATTTAATTCTAACAAACATTTATGCTGAGTGTGAGCCACCGTATCCCATCATGTAACCATATGCACAAGTATCACCGGTATGGCGGCCATCTGCGTGCACCAGCTGTGCCACCATATACCATATAGGTATCACGAATGGCGGCAAATGCTGCAATAGTGAGTTCAACCAGGAAATGACAACATTACTAGCAATGTTTTAAAGCCGCCCTGTAGAGCCCTCTCCAGAGAAGCAGAGTTGCTGAGCTTAGTGAGAAGGCGGAGGAGCCAGCGCCAAGGGGCCGGTGGGGCGAGCAGTCGGTGGGGATTTCTCCTGCGTCAGGTCCCAGCCAGGGCAGAGGAGGAGGCCATCCGTGGCTTATAAGTAGGTCGAAGGAACCTAACTATCACGTTGGGGAGGAAGAATAATCATTTCTGGCATCTCTAGAGCTGGAACCTCTCACACCCCTCGACACCGAATCCTAATGCCAACAGAAGCCAACAAGTGCTGCGAGGACGTGAGAAGCCAGAACTTGTGCCCCGTGGGTGAGAATGAAGGACGGTGTGGCCGCTATGGGGAGAGCTGGAGGGCCCTTAAAAATTAAAAACAGAACCACAGTGTGACCAGGCAACCCACTTCTGGATATTTACCCAAAAGAACTGATACCAGGATCTCAGGGAGCTGTTACTACTCCTCTATTTATTGATATTCTATGACCATAGCCAAGATATGACCAAACTAAATGTCCATTGACAGATGAATAGATGAAAAACTGTGAGGTATGTGCACAGCGGAGTACTATTTAGCCCTGAGAAAGAGGGAAATTCTACAGTACGTGACAACATGGAAGAGCCTTGAGGACATTATGCTAAGACAGCTAAGGAACGTCACTGAAAGATAAATACTGATGACCCCACTTTTAAAAAGTATCTAAAATAATCAGATTCATAGAATCAAGTTGGAACAGTGGTTACCGGGGCTGGGGGAAGGGGAAACAGGGAGTTACTAATCATAAAGTTGCAGTCCAGCGGGATGAATACGCTTCTAGAGATTTGCCGCACAACGTTGTACCAATAGTCAACAGCAACGCACGCTTAAAAAATCGTTCAAAGGCTAGATCTCATGTTACATGTCCTTACAATAAAAACCCTAACATGAAAAATAAGATAAAACAAGTGCTCAATAAAATACAGAACTGAAGAGAAGTAAGCAGAGGCCAAGTTTTCATGGCTATGTAAGTAAAACCAGCTATGAAAATACACTTTTTGGGAAGTTTTCCTTTGTTTGTGTTTGCACGCCATTATATTTATGAGGGAAAGGAGATGCATAAATATTCATAAATATAGTTGCTCCCCAGTACCCATGTGGGATTGGCTCCAGGGTGCTCTGTGTATAACGGCGCAGTCTTTGCATCTAACCTACATGCAGCCTCCCATATACTTTAAATCATCTCTAGGTTACTTATTATACCTAAAACAATATAAATGTTACGTGAATAGTCGTGGTATTATTTAAGAAAGGACAAAACCCGTCTGTACATGTTCAGTACAGATGCAGTGGTCTTTTTCCCAGTATTTTCAATGGGTGGCTGGTTGAGTCTCTGGATGTGGACCCCACAGATGCGGAGGACCAGCTGTTCTGTTATTAGGTAAAGGCGGGCTCTCTGCTCATCTCTGTCCCAGTATCCTATTGAGTTGACTCTAGTGTTCACACCAGCTTAGACCGGGGCAAGAGGAAAATGCCATAAGGTGGCCCAGAAAGTAGATTTGAGGAAAGAAAAGGTAGACTAAACTGGCATTGGTCAAGTTCTTTACACTTCATGAAGTGCTTTCACACTCGTTCTCTGAGGCTATTCCATACTAACCCCATGTGGTGTGCATCACACGCGTATTGCTATAACTACAAGAAGATTAAGAATTCGTTTCTTTACCAAATTACAAGTGGTTTTAGTATTCATTCTATTAAGTTCCTGGACTGGTCAGAAGTCTATTTGTGTATATTATGTCATCTAACACTGTGGTTTAAATGGACATGTAACTGAATTAGCTAAAATGAGTGCCCATGGGGATACAAAGTACTGAGGGAGAAGGGGATGTTTAATTGAGCTGAATGTATAGAGGAGTGGGTCTTGTCCAACATGGGGTCAACGAGGGATCCTAGTGGGGAGGTGAAGACAGAGATGAGAAGAAGTGTTCCTGGAAGATACACCCTTTAGCGTTCACGCATGTTGGACCCTGACGAGGTGAGGCCCTAAGTCCCAAACCAGCAAAGAGGAGCCATGTGTAAAGGGACTGACTCATGTGGCTTGTTATAGAAAGCCAGGTTAGCGAGAAGCAGTGCCGGAGTGCTGAGGGAAGGCCGAGGTTGTGGAGGTAGACCAGCAAGTCGAGTCCGGCTCATAAGAAAATTGGAACGCTAGGGTCTAGAGTGTGTTCAGCGGGTAGTGGGAGCCATGGAAGGCTTAAGTGGAAAAGAAAAAAAATGAAATTAGCAATGTAGTGAGACTCTCAGCCACCTAGTGAGACCCTGTTTCAAAACAAAAAATTAAAAAAAGGGCTGGGGGTGTAGCTCAGAGGTAGAATGCCCCTGGGTTCAGTCTCCAGTAACACACACACACACACACACACACACACACACACAATTAACAAGGTCAAAATTTCTCCAGAAATTTTGGAGGAAGACTACTGTTCCTACTGTCTGTGCCCCCCAGCACCCAGAGAGCCAGGAGTTCACTTCCTGAATTCAATTCCCAGGAAGAGAGTGCCCAGGGCTTCCTGCCACTTCCAGCTGGAGGGCTTGGGTCGCCCCCATGGGGCTGCATGAATGGAGGGAGGGGCTCACTGTGGATTATTTGAAATCTTTGGGAGGCATTTGACAATACACACACAACCCACTTATAAATACTCCTATCATTTGATCCTGCAATTCTATTTGTGGGACTCTGTCCTAAAGTAATAATCCTAAATGAAGAAAAGCTTTGTGTATAAAAAGCTTTGTGTGAAAAGCTTTGTGTATTGCAGTACGGCTTTTAATAGAGGAAAAAAGTGGGAAACAGTCTAATAATTGGGAAAAGAGGTATTGTGTACATTGTATCAGTGGAGTGTTTGATATGCTATCATTAAAGTTATAAGAGTAAAGACAATGTACCATATATATATGGTTTGTGTGTGTGTGTGTGTGTGTGTGTGTGTGTGTGTGTAGGTTGCTGAGAATCTCACTAAATTGCAGAGGCTGTCCTTGAACCTGCCAGTCTCCTGTGTCAGCCTCCCAAGTACTGGGATTACAGGCACGCGCCATCTCGCCTGGCTTATATTGTCTTAAAAAGATGCAAAATTGAACATAGAGTATATTCATAAATTATGGGGGGTGAAGGAAAAATCTGTGTTAACATTGTTTTTTCCTGGAGGCGGTAAAATACTTCTGTGTTTTGACTTCATACGTTTACCCATCTTGCAACTAGGTGCCCGGGGCTGCTCTGGGAACTGGGGGAAAACACGAGTCCCGTCCTCAGGGCACTGACGGTTTTACTTGGTGGAGTCAGAAAATTAACACGGTGAATCCATTAAAGGACCTATCAGATGATTCGCACTGGGCCCAATTCAGGCGAGGATCCAACACGAAGCCTCCAGGCACCTGCCCGTCCCTATGCTCCGGCCGGCAGGTGGCGCTGCGGCCCGGCGCGGGGGGGGGGGCAGGCGGGGCCTGTCTGCGCGCGCAGGCCGGCGAGGCTCACGTGACCCTAGGGGCGGGGCAGGGGCGGGGCCTGGCCGGGCGCCTTCCGGAAAGTGAGGCGGGCGGGGCCGAGAACCGAGAAACGTGCTGGCGCGGCGGCGCGTCGGGCGGGGCCTTCCGCCGCGTTGGCTTCGCGGTTGGCGGCGTGCGGGCGGCCGGGACGAGCGGGGCCATGGCGACCTTTGTGAGCGAGCTGGAGGCGGCCAAGAAGAACCTGAGCGAGGCGCTGGGGGACAACGTGAAGCAGTGAGCGCGGCGGGCGCCTCCGGGCCTCAGCCGCCGGGCCCCGGCGCTCGGGGGCGGCCTGCGGGGTCGGGCCTGGCTGCGGGGCCGGGGGCTCCCGGGGCGGAGGACGCGGGCTTCCCGGGCGGAGGACGAGGGCTTCCCGGGGCGGAGGACGCGGGCCTCCCCGGGGCGGAGGACGAGGGCTTCCCCGAGCGGAAGAGACAGGCCTCCCGGGGCGGAGGACGCGGGCCTCCCCGGGCGGAGGACGAGGGCTTCCCGGGGCGGAGGACGCGGGCCTCCCCGGGCGGAGGACGAGGGCTTCCCGGGGCGGAGGACG
>PVJS01005363.1:0-64485 GCA_004027185.1 Glis glis | reverse complement strand
TTTTTTTTTTTTTTTTTTTGCGGTACCAGGGATTGAACCCAGGGGCATTCTACCTCCTAGTTACACCCCCAGCCCTATTTTTTATTCTTTATTTTGAAAAGGGTCTCACTAAGTTGCGGAGGGCCTCACTAAGTAGCTGAGGCTGGCAGCAAACCTGCGATCCTCTGGTCTCAGCCTCCTAAGTACTGGGATTACAAGCACGTGCCACCATGCCCGGCTTCTTTTTCTTTTTTCTTTTTGAGATGTTGGGGATTGAACCCAGGACCTCATGGATGCTAGGCAAGCACTCTACCACTGAGCTACATCCCCAACCATTTAAAAATTTTTATTTTGAGACAGGGTCTTGCTAAGTTTCCCAGGCTGACCTCAAACTTGTGATGCGCCTGCCTCAGCCTCCTGAGCAGCTGGGATTATAGGCATGTGTCAACATGCCCACTGAGGACCCTGCATTTTCATTTATTCTTGAGCCTACAAATTGTGTAGCTGGTCCTGGTTGGAGGACACCGAAATGGAAGGAAAATCACAAAGAGAGAGGGCAGAAAGAGGAAGAAGCATGGTATTGTAGAAGGTCCCATGGTCAAGCCAGCGGCGCGGCCAGGAGAATGGAGCCAAAGGAGAATCTCAGAGGGGACACCAACTACAGTTTCACGTACCTCTAGTCACAGCTAGGCTTCCTAGATGTCGGGAGGCAGGGTCTTTGCCTCTACTGTGGCACTTCAGCATGCCACCTGGGCAGTGCCACCAGGAGCTCAAGCTTCCTTCCTTTGAGGCTGATGACCAAGAGTCAAATGTCCTCTGCTAATGTCATTTCACTGACCTTTGTAATCCCCAGGTGGCAGCCAGGCAGCAAGGGTAATCATGGTCATGCTGTACACAAAGAAACAGCCACAGCAGAGACGCTAGAGATTATTCAATCAATTTGTCAAAAAGTTGAGCACTTTTGGTAAGAACCAGTGATTACAGCCTGCTGGGAAACAGCCCCAATCGTTAATATCCCATCTAGGAGCCAGTAAATGATTGCCTTGGTTGACACACTACAGTCGGGCATGTCCCCCTGTCCCTTTTGCATGATTTGAAACAGAAGATGATCTGCTTTATCGAATGCATTTCCTCAGTGCATGTCATCTTCCTTTCTAGATAAGCTGCTTCTCGTATAACCAGTCAAACATTGATGACTCTATGTGTATTTTTTTCCTTAGGTACAAACTCGAATGAGAGGTGATTGAACACTTTGTTTTTCATCTTTCACTAGCATAGGGCTGAAAAATGACAAGCACTACATGAAGGAAAGTCCCCTTGTCATTTTTATGAACATCTTTATAAGCACTTCATATATTTGGCTCTGTGCTACACTTCAAGCCAATCCAAAGATAATCCTTGTCCTCAGGCAAGTAATATAATATCTAGAACATGTGGGAGAACACACACAAATAGCTCCTTGCTGCTCTAAAGGGGCATAGATCGCAGATGCAGGATACCCATGAGTGGTGCTGCAGGTATTTATTATGTTACAAACATAATACATTAGAGATCAGAGGAGCTTTTAATTTTAATTTAAAGGAGCTGAACAGAGACAGGGATTTTGCTAATCCTCAAATTAAACAACAGGACTTTTCTCGAATAACACGCCAACACAGCACCCGTGGCTAAGGGGATGCCTGTTCATTGTTCTGTGACATGTCCTTGGCAAACAGAGTCTCATTTAATCTTCACAAGAAATTTCATATTGCCAGCACTAGATAAATATTTGCTTAATGATAAGGGATATAAATTTAAATCCTATGCTTCCAAATAAAAATTTCATGTGAATGTCTTTAGTACTATGGAATTCATTGAGTATATGTCTCTTAGTCTTATGAAAATCATTGAGTAAATATGTTTTAGTTCTATGGAAAACATAAGGTAAAAAAGTAAGGATAAAGGAGGTCTCTGTTTTTCATCCTTTTCTAATGACCTTGTCTCCCCTACCCCTCACCCCAGGAACTCTCTCCTAAGGATGGAGAGAAAAAAAGAGGCAGTTGCAGGGGTTGACCCTGCTCTGGTTAGAACTGATGTCCCATATACTGAAGTATCTTCATATACACTGTCAGTGTGATTGTAAATTAGTATAACCACTTTGGAGATCAGTATGGAGGTTCCCCCCCAAACTAGGAATGGAACCACCATATGACCCAGACATACCACACCTCAGTATCTTTCCAAAGGAATTGAAGTTAGAATACTATAGTGAAACATGCATACCCATATTTATAGTAGCACAATTAACAACAGCCAAATATTAGAACAAACTGAGGTGTCCATCAACAGATGAATGAATACCAAAAATTTGGTATGTACACACAATGGAATTTTACTCAGCCCCAAAGAACACAATTATGCCATTTGTAGGAAAATGGATAGAACTAGAGAATATTACACTAAGAGAGATCAGCCAGTCTCAGAAAGTCAAGGTCCTATGTTTTTTCTCATATGTAGAAGCTAGAACAAAAATAGGAAGCAGAGGGACTTCAGGCAAATGAGGAGAGAAAACAGTAGAATAATGGAAAGGGATAGGAGGAGGGAGGTGGAGAGGGGGAAAACGAGGATTGAGAAAGGGAACAGTTCAAATAATTTTATGTCCATACAAGAAAGTTTCACTACCAATCTCACTAACATATATGGGGAGGGAAGAAGGGGGAGAGGGGTGGTGGGCATATGGAGGGAAATCGTCCAAGTGATTGTGTCTGTATGTTTGTATCACCTTGAATCTCATTATGATGTATAATTATATTGGACCAATAAAAGTATATACATGAAAAGAACTGGCTTTTCATTATCCCATTAGGTAACCAGAAACCTGCAGTTTAGAAGCTGTTGGATTTGTCCCCTGTCGCAGATGGGATGGTCTGTTAGCCTCAGCTTGAACAGTACAGAAAAAATAGCTCAGCATTTCCTGGAATGGCTGTTTCTACTTTTGAAACAGAAATTTTAAGAAAATTATCCCGTATGTTGGATTAAACGTCTGAGTTTTTTCAATTCCCAGACACTGGCTTTGAACTTCCGGAGGGCATTCTCTCCCTTCATATCTCCAGCTCTTAGCATTGGCCCCATAAGGAGCGATGTTTGTAGAACAATGGAAAGGTGGAAAAGGTCCAGGTTATGAACAAAATGGAAAGACGGGATGCTGTGCCAGTCATAAGGATAATGCTTAGAAAAAGGGGAGCAGATTCTGGGGGAGTAAATAGGTAATCCAGTAGGTAATCTGAGTCAAGAAGAAAAGTGATAGAAAGAAAGGAATAAATGAAATAATTTATGATAAGTGTGTACTGAAAGAAGAGAAAAATGTGATAAATTATAGCCCGAAGCAGTTATGTTAATGAGGTTATAATAGGTTAAGAGGATTATGACTATAATATCAGTTATAAGAAGATAGAAGTTGATTTTATGATGATAAACCAATCAGAAAGTCTTGGAATGAAAAATCTGAATTGAAGGCTGATGAGGAAATAAAATAAGAATGTTAAGTGGGAAAGAGAGTGTTGCCAGCCATTGGCCTGAACCTGAGACCTAACCACATGATGGGTGTGGTGGACTCAAGAAGTTCACACCCAGTGATTGGTCATTATTTTCCAAGTGCATTCCGAATTATTACAACCTTATCGGTGGGGGGAATTAGCGTCCCCATATTTCACAGGTGGTAACAGAAGAGAGTGAACAAGCTAAGATTGAATTTCTTTGACTCTAGCAACTTGTTGCTTCCTCCAAGGGTCATGCTATTTCCCTGAATTGGGGGACAGAGCTCCCTAGAAAGGTATCAGTTGATAGAATTTAGAAACTTTCTGCTAATTTTCAGTAAGCCTAACCCATCACATAACCTGGTATGAGTAATCAGAAGGCTGGCTGGCTGGCTATATGGATAGATGAATAGTATCACAGGCAGAAAGATTTCAATTGTCAAAAAATGAAAGTATCATTTCCTGTCACTCACATGGCCTTTGACCTGACCCACAAGAACCTAAGTCAGAGTGAGTTCTGGGAGAGGGGCTCCACATAGAATCCAAGGGACAGCTCCCTAAGAAGACACGAGCATGGTGTTAGGTCTCGCCTATAGATGAGGCTGGCACTCAGGATGGGAGAGGTATTCTCTCCTCTTCATCACAGTCCAGACCCTGGCAGCACTGGCTTTGAGAGCCCTACATACTACTGCATCAGCTTCTCAGAGACCTTCAGCTCAGGGCACCTCATCCAGGTCTGCAGAGCACTGATGACAGGTAGCTCAGATGCAGGTTACTGACAGATGGCAGCAGTCTTCCTAGAAGGTGACTTCATAGAGAGTTGCAAAAGGTATATATTACTTCCAAAATATGCAAATAAAATTTAACTTTAATTTCCGTAACTTGCTTCAACCTCTATGAGAGTCCCACTCTTTGTTATTAAGCATCAGGAAAAATGAGTTGTGAAAGACTTTGAAATGGCCAAAAAAGGTTACTGTCCTATCTAGTATGCCCTTCTGGGTTATCTCTGCCTTATATTGTCTGTTTTACAACTCTGTAAGTTGTAGAATACTGAGAGTAATGCAAATGGATCTTGCAAACTGTGCCTGGTGGACTTAAGTTAATTATTGCCTATTGATATGGACCAAATTTTTTGGTATTCATTTCAGTCTTCCTGGTGGAATGTATATGCATATTTGAATTCTCCTTGAATTGGTGTAACATCTTACTCATAACTTGAGTTAATAAAAGTCTTTAATACATGAGAGTCACAGTTTTATCCTTTAAAAACATGTCCTTTTACACAGAGGAACACCCATGTTAATCTTGACAGCTTGTGTCATCACTATCGCAGCAGATCTGGTCTATTTCAGGTAACTGCTCAGTCTCTCCTGTTTCCCACAGTACCTCCTACTGCACCTTTCTAAGGTGACATCTTGGTGTGAGAGGGATGGCATTTATTTGACTTGTGGTGGTGGAGGCAACGAGGCCTGAGGATCAGATGGTGCCTGTGTGGCTATTAGGTCACCATTCTGGCACCTTCCACAGGAGACTATAGACCCAAGAATACACAATGTCTTCTTTTTCATAGGTCCCAGTGTCCCTCAACATGGCACATGGAAACTTCCAGTTACAGCACATGGTCTGTTTAGGCCACAGGAACCCTGGAGCGCTGCCTCAGGTGCGGTCACCCAACCAATGCCCTCCACCAGTGCTGTGCTGCGCTCTTCTCCATGAGGGCACAGTGTGTCTCGGACATGCTGTACGCCCAGAATGATCTGTCTTTCCTGTACTCATATAGATATTTCTGCCCTTAAAGTAATAGCTTGCAAGTCTGAACCTTCTTCGCAATCTCTCTCTTCTCCTTCCCATCGTCCATTCAAAGGACCAGATGGGCAGGCATTCCACTTTCTCTTCCTTTTTGATGGCTCCGTCCCCTACAATAGATACTGTGTCTCTCCCTTCCCCTTAGACTACAATGCCTGAGTGGCTTTTGGGGAACATGTTATATGGGGAAGAGAAATAAAAACCCTATTAATATAACAGCTTCAAAACATTATCCTATTATACAGGCTACTAAAGGCCTTGAAAGTAAAAATCATCACAGGGAGTCAGAGCCAGTGGAAGAGAGAGAAATTGTGGAAACCAGGAAATAATTGACAAGGTTGCTTGAACAGGAATAGGTAGAACCACCTCTGGGACCCCACTTGTGAGTTTGACGAGAGCAATATCTTTATGAATACCTCTCTTGCAAACAAAAAAAAAAGGCAATCACTTTGAACCACCATGAAGAACGTCTACTACTTTATTTTGAGATGTTTTATGTTTCTAAAAAATCCATATGGCCCCAAGGGACAACCGTGTTTAAAAAAAAAACTGCTCCCAATCTATATGCTTAATAATAAGTTTAGGATGTTTGCCAAGAATAAACATTAGCACACTATTCTATAGAATTGTTTCTAGCTCTTCGTCATTAAAAAAATAATAAAAGATTGGATTAGATTCCTAGTACCACACACAGAAAGAAAGAAAGATAGAAAGAAGAAATTTTACTATTTCAACCGTCTAGAACTTTTCCTATTGCCTCTTAATATCAGAAAATGAAAGAGGAAGATTCTGATATTATATGACTCTTAAAAGGCAAGCAATATTCTCAGAAAGTATGAATTTCCATCCAACTTAGACTATTCAGGTGAAGTATGAATTCAAATGCCTGCTGCTGGGAAGACTCTCATATCTAGAAACTATCTTTTCCCTTTTCTCTCAAAGAAGACTGGCATTGTGCTTCCCTCCTAAGAGCTTTAGGCTTTGAGTGGTAACTAGGACAATACTTCTTTAGGCCATTCTGTCAACATGTGCAGGCTAAGCAGCTCCTTAAAGAATTCCACAGGAAAAAAAAGGTGATGAAAATGGCATTGTATAATTGAAATAGGAGGTGACTCTTCAGTGTTGCTTAGTCACTACTAACCTAGACATGATTTCCTATCAAGTACATGACATTATAAAATAAACTTTTACATTCACACACACACACATGCTTAGTCATCCTGGAAATAAATGCTTGGCTTGTTCTTCATGTAGAATGTATGTGTTGGACTCATTCTCAAAGGAAGTCAGTAGCTAATGGATCTGACCATTAATGGTAAAGAAAGAGACACAGAACTACTAGTTCCTCAGTAGTTTCTGCTGCACCAACCAATTCAGTTCTTGGCCTGTAAAATAAATGTAAATGCAAATGTGTGTGTATGTGTGTGTGTGTGTGTGTGTGTGTGATTTTATAGTTATCATATATATATGATATATATATATGATATATATATATATATATATATATATATATATATATATATATACACACACACATATATACTTTCTTAGTACTGGGGATTGAGCCCAGGGGCATTCTACCTCCAAGCTACACCTCCAGCCCTTTTTATTTTTTATTTTGAAACTGGGTCTGGCTAAGTTGCTGAGGCTGGCCCGAAACTTACAATCTTCCTGTCTCAGCCTCCCAAGCAAATTTATATCTTAACTGACTATACCCATACATGTTCACACATTTATTGTACTTATAGCTGCCCTTGTACACATCTCTCCATAAAAGAACATTCTGAAATCTTTCTTGTTTGAAACCATGGAACATCTGTTATCATTATCTAACATTTACAAGGATCTGTTCTGAGTCAAACACTTAAGAATATAAGGGTGGAAAGGAGGGAGTTCCTGCATTTCAGAAGAATGTGCTCTAGTTCGACTCTGGCTCCCATCCCTGGAATTTGAGTCACTGCCTGTGCAGTTCCTCAGTTCCTTTACTTCAGGTCTCTGCTCCACTATACCAAGCACAATACCATCTCAGCCCTGGATGGGATCTGCTTTTTGGAAGCTATGGTAGAATTCAAGGTTCTATTCCATGAATCCATGGTCACTATAAGGGTAATAGTGCTGGTGATGGTGGCAATTATTCATTTGGCTCTTGGTGAGTCCATGTTATGGATTAAATGTGTGTGCTCCCACCCCCCAGTTTATATGTTGAAGCCTTAATCCTCAATGGGATCATATTTGGAGGTATTTGGAGTTGGAGCCTTTGGGAGGTAATTAGGTCACTAGGGTGGAGCCCTGATGAATGGGATAAGAAACCTTAAAAGAAAAGCCAGAGAGATGTTCTCTCTCTTTTATCCCTGTGAGGATCCAGCAAGAAGGCCGTTGCTTCAAGAGAGACTCCACCATGAGCTGGACTAGCCAGTGCCTTGATCTTGGACTTCCTGGCCTCCGGAACTGTGAGGAATGTATGTTTATTGTTTTAGCTACTCTACCTGACAAACAGCTCTAACCGATAAATAGAGCTGGGCTTTCAAGCAACACCTCATGAGACCAGCACCCACTGTGGTTGGGTGCTCCTTCTCAGAAGATCTCCTGCTGAATGCACAGGAGTGGAAGCAAGCCTGCCAGGTCAACTCCAGATCTGGACATGTGCTACTGACTGCTGGGATGCATATAGCATCAGGTATAAGTACCACATGACTCCCAACCAGAGTTCAAAACTACAGGTGTTTTGGACAACTGGTCAACCTAGGAAAAGGTGAATATAGTGAGGGCAGTTCTGTAGTGTCCTTATTTGCTCACAAGGAGCCTGAACTCCAGTCTGAAAGGGGATTAAAGGTGTTGTCTAAAGGATCTGGCTATCATGATGAGGAGCGATGTGGTCTAGCAGACAGGAGTGACTTCATCAAAGTGCGTTTACTGCAGTTTCCCCATGTGCTGCATTTACTGAAGTATCTCCGTGTGCCAGGACCTGTGCTAAGGACTTCATATCACTGGGCCATTTAGTCCTCATTCCAACCCCTGGAGGGAGGTACTTTTAAAATTGTTTTTACAGGTGAGACCCTTGGGGTACAAACAGATTTTCCTGTCCAAGGTGCAGTTAGTGGTGGTGCCAGGATGAGGACCCTGGCAGCCATGCTCATCCTCATCATTCGAAGTCCATTCGCTAAGTGAAACCCACTCTTTCAACTCACAGCAGTGCCAGGCTGCAGATTCGATGACAGTCCATGTTCACATTCTAGGAAATGCAGGGAAAGAGAAGGACTGCAGACAGCCTCGCTGTGGGGTACACATTGCAAAGTCCTGTTTGAATACAGGTATGCCTGACTCTAGAACCTGCTTCCTTCTTGCCAGCGCGGTACAGTGCTTCTGCCCCTCATTCTGAGATGTCCTTCAGGAACTTGAGGTGTCAGCCACCCGGAGCATAAAAAGACTCCCATCCCTGTGCTTAGGAAAATATATAATGTATCTGGGGTTGGGTGCTCTCTTTCACCACTCCCTCAATCCACTGTTCCCTATATACAACTTGTACTTGCACCTGGCACAGAGCACCCACTAGGTATACAATTGTGACCTAAGCAGGAACAACAAAGGATCATGTATTGACCTTCTGGATAGCTTTGTGTCAACAGCGTAAATGAAGGCAATACACGAGGAGAGACTGAAGGTGAGACTTCTAGGTAAACTGCATCTGTGGTCCCCTGGAGCATCTGTGGTCCTCTCCTATTTCAAAGAATGGTTTCTCAGGAAGCGTCTCCATGGGACCCAGGGCTGGTGTGCCTGGGTAAACAGAGGGCGTCTAATAGGTGTCTGAGGTCCCCAGGGTGACTGTGCTGAAGCAGCTCTCTAGGCCCTCTGTTTTCCCACCATACCCAGACCCTAGATTTTTGTGGGTGCCTCTGAGCTACAGTCCCAGCCCTATTTTATTTTTTATTTTGAAACAGGATCTTACTGAGTTGCTAAGGGCCTGCTAAGTTGCTGAGGCTGGCCTCAAACCTGTGATCCTCCTATCTTAGCCTCCCAAGTCCTGGCATTACAGGCATGCACCACCAGGCCTGGCTAGATCCTAACTTTTTAAAAGAAGGATCATAGGATTAGAAATCGAGAGAGCAGCCTACCCCACTCTCCGTTTACTAGCTGTGTGACTTCAGACATCACTTTACCACCCTAAGCATTCATTTTGTCATATATAAAATAAGAATTATAATACTATATGGCCTGACTACCTTCATAGGGTTTTATAGATCAAAAAGGATTGTAAAAATGAAAGTTCTTTGTGAACCAAAGCACTCTGCTTGTCTAAGGTATTATCTTCATCTACACACTCCATCTTCCCGGGGACTAATGTTTAGATCCCTTTGATAATATCCCAGGAAATTCCTGGCAGTCCTGACAGTCAGGTGTAGTTTACTTGTCTCTGGGTTTTAAGACATGCTGGAAGCTTCTCCTTATAACATTTCTGTTTGACTGTGGCTTCCATTTTTTTTTTCCCAGCATCTGTACAATAAATGTATAATGTGCCTTAGGGCCAGTAAGCAAAAACCACATCCCTTTATCTCTTCATTCTGAGAAAGAGGTCAAATTACAGGTTCTGTGAGAAAGGAACAACTTGGTTCCTTTTAGTATTGAGGTCTTAGACTGCTAAATCATTCCCGGAGATGAAGGATGGGGCAAAGGAGGGGGTCACTCCAGTAGGTTTAGTGAGAAGGTAAGCGAGTCTGCTACAGTTCAGTGATTTGTGAATTAAACAATTCCCTTATAGTACCCAAGGGGGGTGGGGTCGTGGAAGGAAAGAGTCAGGATGTACCAGAGAGGGCTGGAAAAGTGGCTGGAAGCAAGAGAAAGGGCAGGGAGAACCTCGATGGAGTGAGAAAGGAATTTCAGTGGTGGCTCATGGTTTTTTAGTCTGGGACCCCAAGAAGAGCAAGTGGTTGAGAAACAAGGTCAGCTGCTTGAGTCCTGCTTGAATCACCCCTAATTCCCATAAGGACTTCCCTGTTACTGGTTTCTTTTTTCAGACCTTAGGTTTTCAATGACATAAAAAAATAGTTATTTTGTTTTCAATAACAGTGAGGGTGGGAGGCAAGTACAAGAAAGGAAAGGTTTTCCTCTACCCTCCCAGGTTCAGTGTCTGGGGCCTGCAGTCTAAACAGGCAAAAGATGCATTAACAGGAGAAAATATTTATTTCATATATGTACAGAGGTTTCACAGAAAAGAAGTAAAAACTTGTATTGGTTAGGCCTGGGAGACTTATATACCATTTTAACAAAGGGTGATTATTTGGGGAGAAGTAACTAGGCAAAGGAAAAGGTGTTTGGGCTTCTAGGAGTGACTAGTTGTGGGAATATAAATATATAGGGGAAGCCAGAAGTGGTGGTGCACACTTGTAATCCCAGTACTTGGGAGGCTGAGACTGGAGGATCTGGGTTCGCAGCCAGCCTCAGCTACTTAGTCAGGCCTCCGCAACTTAGTGAGACCCTGTTTCAAAATAAAGAATAAAAAATAGGGCTGAGGGTGTAGCTCGGAGGTAGAATGCCCCTGGGTTTAATCCCCGGTACCGCAAAATAAATAAATAAATAAATAAATAAATAAATAAATAGGGGAACTTGGTAGACAGAAATACTCTCACAGGATCTGTTATGCAGACCTAAGCTGTCTACAGTGATAGGAGTTGTCACTGTGATTAAGAGTCATTCTTGTTGTCCTAGTACAGGAGAGCAAGACACTTTTACAAATGGAAATTTATGTATGCCTCGTTTTTTTTGGTCCCCAGCAAAGGCACCTTGCTTCAATTCAAGTCTGTGCCTTCCCTGGACTGTAAGAGCACAGGGCAGAGAGTACAGAGAAGATTCATGCCCTGTCCTACCAGCTCTGGGCTCTATGTGGAAAGGTGAGAAGGCCGCCACTAACCTGGCCAGAGAATGCAAGTTGCTCCAGCCATGTTTGAAATCTGCCCCGTCCCCACAAACATGAGGTTACATTGTGCTGGGTCCACTCTCCCTCCTCAGCCAGGGACAGAGCCCTAGAGTCAGAATGAGGTATCACACCATGAGGCAATCTGAAGACCTGAAAGAGACGGGCGTGGTGGTGCACGCTTGTAATCCCAGTACTTGGGAGGCTGAGACCAGAGGATCTGGGTTCACCGTCAGCCTCAGCTACTTAGTGAGGCCCTCCGCAACTTAGCGAGACCCTGTTTCAAAATAAAGAATAAAAAATAGGGTTGGGGGTGTAGCTCGGAGGTAGAATGCTCCTGGGTTCAATCCCCAGTACCGCAAAAATAAATAAATAAATAAATACATAAATAAATACCTGAAAGAAAAAATGACAAAATCTTTTAGAATAATGAAGGGATTGAGAGAGTTTTAATCCAACATCCCCCACTCTCCCACCCCCAAACACATACAAGGAGCCTGAGTTTCATAGACAGGACCACCACAGAAGGGTGAGCAGGCTGGGTACCATCTGCACCGTTGTCACGGAGACTTTTCTCTCCACTGAGGTTACCAATGCCTGGAGTCATGGGCATCTTCCCTAGTGTGCACAGGGGCACTGCATGGACTAGTAAGTATGTTGCTCTGGGGGTAAGGAGAGAAAAGAAAAGGACTTGTTTAAGTGATAAAAAAGGAGGGGAAGATTCCTACCCACTGCCACTCTTCTTGGCAGATTAGTCATTCAAACTTTAGTGTGGTGACATTTATGGAGCATTGTCCATGGAAGTACAGTTATCATCACTATGTCACATATGGGGAAAACGAGACACAAAGAGGTCAAGCGATTTTCCAAAGGGGTCACAGCCAGTAAGCGGCAATCCAGAATTTGAACCTGGGCAGTCTGGCTCCAATGTCTGTATTCTTAATTACGTTGGTTATCCAAGACTATACTTCCTTTTAGTAAAAACATTATTAATCCAGAGAAATCTCTGGTAGAATACATTGAGGGGGAGTGAATAATCAGCTATGACTCCTTCCTTATTCTAAGTTGTTCAGCAAAAGAAATAAAATAAGAGGATACCTCAGGCTGAGTCCCTTACCCATTGCCCCTCACCCCGAGCCCCAGGTTTGGACTTGTTGTGCATGTGTTTCATAGGCGTGACCAGAATGTCAGGGAATACAGGGTGAGTTTACTTATTAATGATGGACGTGATAGTAAGTTACATTTGAATAGCTGTGTACAAGTTACAAAGAGCTTTCACATTTATCTCCTCATTTGAGCTTCATAACAGCTTAAGCAAAGTATTATTATCCCATTTTACAAATGGGAAGTTGAAGTTCAGAGAATTTCCACAGAGAAAAAAAGAGATTATTCCCAATGTAGGTGTCCTGGCTCTTTATTCTATATATTTTTAGCTACATTCTATGTGGATGTACATGTGTATCCAACATTTTTTATCATAATTTGGTTGAATATATTATTTTGAAATATACTTTCCTGGACACAGTGTGGATTTCCATTATGTTTTGCCATGTTTTCTGGAGTGAAATAGGTCCCATCCATGGGGATTTATTGGTGACATGGGCTTTGAGGAGACTTGGCATTACTTCTACTGGAACTCTCTGGGAAATGAATTTCCCCACTCTGTTTATCTTCTATGCTTATATGATCAGTTCCCCAAACTTTAAGACTCATTATTTTCCACTCCTGCTGGGACCTTTGGGAAATTTCCCTATTAAGGAATTTCAAGTTAGTCACTAGCCTTTGTTTCGACTTTGGAGCTTTCTTATACCCCCTCTCAGTAGTACAAAAAAGAAATCCACACAGAGGAAACCCATGGCCTGACACCAAACACACTGTCTAGGCACTCGAGTGACTAAGCCCCACAAGGTGTGCTGAAAATGTCATCTTTGAGGAGGAAATTGAAATTTCCTGTAGACTTCAAATCTCTGTACTATTTTTGCATGCCTTCTCCAATTTTCTACAGTCATGTTCATTAAGGAGCTACCATTAGAAAGCATAGCTCTTCTCAGTACCAGAAAAGCAAATTGTATTGCCTCCCAGTTAGGACTGCCTTGGTCATTAATGGATCTCTTTTCTCATCCCCCTGAATTTTACTGAATGCATTTCTCTATTTTTGTTTTTGTTTTTTTATCCCATCCATTGACATATCACTGGAAAAAAAGAAAGAAAATTCCAGGGGCCGGGAAGTCCTCTCCTAACTTAATTTCTTCTCAAAAGCTTAATTGTGATCGGCGCTCATTTGTACTCCAGTGGAGGGCATCTAGGAAACTCCCAGAGGATTTGGGAAATGCTGTAAGTGACTCAAAAATTATGCTATTTTAGTGTTATTCAAGTGTTTTTGGTTTGAAGTGATTTATAATTTATCTAGTCATCATAAAAGAGCATATTTCTCTGACGCAGGATGCCTCTTTATGACCCGGGATAAGTTACTTAAGCTATCTTTCTCCAATTTCCTTAGCTGCAAAAAACAGGCCCAGCATGTTGAACTGATTACCCTACCCAGGGAGGAAGGTAATTGAGTTCTCATTCATAACATATCCTGAAGATCAAAGCCACATATGTATAGCATAATTAGTGATACCCTCTAGTACTTGCTATAAACTATAGGGTTAACGGCCATAACTACTGTATGACTCATCTTGTGCTTGTGTTTAGTAGACTCATTCTCAAAAAAAAAGCAGCATAAAATATAGCATTGGTCCAAAAGTTTGACCACACAGCAAATTGAAAAAGGACCAGAGGAGAAATCTTCTTTGGTAGTGAATGTGGTTTCAGTAGACAGAAAATAAGCAAAAGGACTACACGCTGGGAAGATTAAAGACATTCTAAGTGCCTCTGAGGCCTCTCAATTTATTGCCATGTTTTTCTGGAGAGCTCTACATCATGCAACTGATGCAAATCCTGTGCCTCATGGTCACCTATCCCTGCAGGCAGGCAGCAATCCTTTAGCAGACAGGGGCGGAAGTCTTTGGAGGAAGAGATGTACCAGTGGCCAGGAAACGAATTACCTTAGTAACAGGATATGCTGAAGAGAAGGCAGATGGCCTTAGGCAAAACTGTTTTCAAGAACTTTCTTGTCCTGGTGTCCAAGTGGATAATGATGGGAAATCCCTGTACTCTATCACATGCAATAGAGAAGGACATTAAAACTTCCCAAACTTTAAAACCTAAGGCACATTTAGCAAGGTCAGGGAAAATGATCAAAACAAAGTGCTCAGTAGCAGTCCTATGACCCATTGTGAACGGAACCCAAATCTGCAAGCATAAGACACAAGTCACTTTGAGGCAAACAAGTGAGCTGGCATGCTCTGGAAGTCCCGCAGAGGCTGTACACCCACAGTGGCAGCTGGGCTGTGGATGACCCGGTGTGCTGTGCTGAGTGCCTCCTCATTGCTCAGCCCAGCTTTTGACCATCATGGGGTATGCAGGTGGGGACGTGCATATGTTTGCTTTTTGCAGGGGTCCAGATTTTTTCTCATCTTAGGGTAGGAATGAGAAGCATTCTACTGAGGGTCCCTGAAATACACACACACACACACACACACACACACACACCCACACACACACACAGAGTAAATGAAGGAGACATCAGGTGAAGATTGTTAGATATTTGTTATGGTCCAAGAAATTTTGTATGGAGAATGTTAGCTACCATTTGTACTTGGTTAAAAAGTCTATGTATTAATCTTATGGATTTATTTATTTATTTATATTTTCCTTATGTAGTCAAGGCCTTTCTTTTTTAAATTGTTTTATTAGTGCATTGCAATCATACATCTTGAAGGATTTCAGGGTGGTTGATGTATACATGCACTCATCGGTCAATTAGCCCTCCCCAGTTCCCACCGCCTCCCCCCTCCTTCCTTCCTATTTTCAGCATAGTAGTTGACTTTGATATCTTTGTGTATATCCATCCTGTGCACCAGTTTGTTTCCCTCTCCTTCCCTCCCGTCTCGCCCAGTTAGTTCGCCTTCTTTGCTCATCTGAGGTTTTCTCTCTTTGTCTGGAGTCTCTCCTGTGCGGGGTCGTGGCTCATTCTCCCGTGACCTCAGCACTGGGGTACTCTGGGGTGGGGCTGGTGGCTCTCCCGCCCTGCATCCCCAGTGCCAGGGGGGGGTTCTCTGGGGGTGGGGCCAAGGGCTCACTCACCCCGTGTCCCCAGTGCTGGAGGGGAAGGGTTCTCTGGGGGCAGGGCCAAGGGCTTACCTGCCCCACGTCCCCAGCACCGGGGTGAGGGGTTCTCTGGGAGTGGGGCCAAAGTCTTGCCGCCCCGTGTCCCCAACACCAGGGGGATCTCTGGGGAGGGGGCCAAGAGCTCACCAGTCCCACATCCCCAGCGCCAGGGGAGGGGTTCTTGGTGGGCGGGGCTGAGGGTTCACCTGCTCTGTGTCCCCAGTGCGGGGGGGTCTCTGGAGGCAGGGCTGGGGGCTGACCCACCTGTGTTTCAGTGCTGGGCTGCTGGGGAGGGGGCCATGTCTCATCTACCTATGTCCTCAGTTCTGGGGTGTTCCAGGGCAGTGTTGGGCTTCTCATGGGGGGCTGTGGCTTGCCTGCTCGTGTTCTCAGAGTTGGGCTGCTCCTGTGTATGGCCACCTCTTCTTTGTCTCTCCTCATCGCACTCGTTGTGGGAGCAGAGGCTCACAGCCCACCCCTTGAAACCATCATCGTTGTAGATGCGGGTCTGGATTGACTTGGGCTTCATCATGTTCCGGAGTTGATCAGATTTAATGGTGGTCTATAGTTGCTGGTTTCACAAGGATCTGCTGTCTCTTTGCTGTTGGTCTCCGCAAGTTGCGGTGTAGGTGTGGCCCCGCATAGATAGCGCCTTCGCCTCCACTCTCCACTTACCAGGTGAATTCTGTATGCCCCCCTCCCCCGCTCTGTCCGCTGCCTCGCACTCCGCTGCTGTTCGGGTGTCTTTGTTTTTTTGAGTTTTGGCTGCCTCACTTTTCTTGTTAAAAAGCAGTCTTCCCACCGGCCAATTTCTGAGTTTCGGAGTGCCGGTGACACGCAGCCTCCCTTTATCTCACTCACCTGCGTTCTTGCTGCTGCGTGGCTCCGGGGGGCCATGCCATGTCTGGCCATGTCCTCTGCGCTGGGGTATGCTGTGCTGGTACTACTCCAGGGAGACCGTGTTTCACCCTCTCGTTTTCTTGGTGTTGGGCTGCTCCTGTGCCTGGCCGCCTCATCTATGTCTGTCCGTGTCGCTTTCTTTGCGGGGGCTGAGGCTCGCATCCCACCCTTTGCAGTCGTCGCCGTTGTAGGTGTAGATCTGGTTCAACTTGGGCTTCATCATGGTCCGATGTCGACTGCTTTCGATGGTGGACTATAATCGCTGCTTTCACAAGAATCAGCTGTTTCTTTGCTGGAGGATTCCGGGGGCTGTGGTGCTGGTGTGGCTCAGCCAAGATGGCGCCTTTGGCTCCGCTCTCTGCTTACCAGGTGAAATGCTTTGAGCTCCCGACCGCCCTCTGCTCTTTCCACTGCCTCGCATTCCGCTGCACTTTGGTTCTCATTGTTTTGTTGAGTTTTGGCTGTCCTACTTTTCTTTTCAAGAGGCAGTCTTCCCGCCGGCCGAGCTCCGACTCTCGGAGTGCTGGCGACACGCTGCCTTTCCCTATCCCACCATCTTGGTTCCTCCAAGGCCTTTCTTATCTTATGGATTTATTTAAAAGCAGAGTTTTAAAAACAAGCAACCTTCTTTTAAAGATTCACATACTTCTTGTCTAAATAATAAATCAAAAACATAATTCCATAGACAGTCAGGTTTATCTGACTTTTTTCTTAGGAATGCTCTCTGGCAGGCTCATTGTGTGATCACTGAAAGATATTAGGTCCTGATCTCTAGAATCTGTAAATGTTACTTAGCAAGGAAAAAGGGTCTTGGCTGATAAGAGTAAGAATCTTGACCTGGGGAGATTATCCTGGATTAGCTAGGGGAGCATGAAATCCAATCACAAGTGTCCTTGAAAGATAAACACAGAGGGAGATATGACAGACACAGAAGAGGAAAGGGCCATGTGGCTAGAGCAGCAGAGATCGAAGGATGAGGCCACAAGCCAAGGAATGCTGCAGCCTCTAGAAGCTGGAAGATGAAAGGGTCCCATTCTCTCCTAAAGCTTTTGGAAGCAGCAGAACCTTAATTTTGGACTTCTGCCCTCCTCCTGAACTGTGAGAGAATAAATTCTGTTGTTTTAAGCCAACAAGCTTGTGGTAATTTGTTACAGCAGACAAAGGAAAACTAATACACTTGCTAACGCCTCAAGGAACAAATGATAAAATGTCGCTATGGTTACAAAACTGTTTAAATAACTTCAAATCATTCTTGGTTTGAAAAAACTGATAGATTGACTTTTTTCATTATATTATTTTCTATTTTCCCAGATTTTCAATAAATCTCCTTCCTGTTTTAGAAATGGTGCCATTCCAAGTATAAAAATTTGCAGGTCAGAAAGTGAGGATGAACCTTCCGGGTTTGTTGATTAGTTATCTCGGCTGGGACCTGGGATCTGGTTGTGCTGGTCAATGTGATTCATACCTGAGCTACCACTTGTAGGCTGAGGTCCTTCTGTGATAATCCCCTCTGATTTTGTCATAGGGTTTTTAATTGCCTTTTCTATTGAGTTCAGTTTGAAACTTGGTATCGTGTAGCTCATTTGGCCTATAACTATACTATAGTGACACAGTCTGTAGGATAATTATATATGTCTCACTGGAACTCTATGGTAATTTGTAGGGAAATCCGGAAGATTTGTTTTCTTAGATGGGCAATTAGCTACCTATTTAAGTGTCTCCAAGTGCCCCTGATGGGATTGCTTTTGAACTGGTTCCTCTATTATGTCTCTTTCCTCCTCATCTGAGACCACCAGCAGGAAGTGGCTCCACCTGCTGCTCATCTGATTCCAGGATTCCCAGTATTCCCACAATGCAGTTCTCATGGTCTTGGTAACACAAATATTTTAAAAAGTATATAAGCACTCTTTTTTATAAGTCACTAAATATATAAGCATATTCTTTTTTTTTTTGTGGTACCAGGAATTGAACCCAGGGGCGTTCTACCTTCACGCTACACCCCCAGCCATATTTTTTATACTTTATTTTGAAACCGGGTCTCATGAAGTTGTGGAGGGCCTCACTAAGTAGAGAGAGACAGAGAGACAGAGAGACAGAGAGAGAGAGAGAGAGAGAGAGAGAGAGGGAGAGAGCTGAGGCTGGCCGCAAACCCGGATCCTCCGGTCTCTGCCTCCCAAAGTACTGGGATTACAAGCATGCGCCACCATGCCTGGCTTATATAAGCATATTCTATATCTATGCCACAAGCAGGAGTGGGGGTGTTGGATCCCTCGCTGGAGGTCTTTGTTCCCACTTGGCATCCCCAGTGTGTGGACTCTCTGTTAGTGCCTGTTGCTTCATGAATGAAAGATGCCTGTTGAAGCTCCAGGCATCATGCAGGAAGAAGGGTAAAATGGGCTGTGCCCCTATATCTACCTTTCCATCAGCAAAGCAAAAGCTTTCCCAAAATGCCCTTCCCCAACAAAGCCGACTTCCATATATCTCTTATTGACCAAAGGTGTGTCACTGAGCCGTTGGCTTCCAGGGATGCTGGCAAAGGTGCGTGGAGCTTCTAGTCTCTGCTAGAGTGAGGCAGGCAAAGGAGAGGGGCTGGGGAAAGGGATTGACAGGCCTGGCTCCTGCTGCTACACAACTTCTTTCTGCGACTCTGTCTTAACTTTCGTCTTTAGATTTCCTGCTTCTGCTTCACCATGTATATGATGAAAGATGTTCACTACTTAGGAGGCTGAAGCAGGAGGATCACAAATTTGAGGTCAGCCTCAGCAACTTTGCCCCTGTCTCAAAATAAAAAAAACCTGAGGATGTAGCTCAGTGGCAGAACATTCCTGGGTTCAACCCCCAGTACCCCCCCACACACATAGAAAAAGAAAGAAAGAAAGAAAGAGAGAGAGAGAGAGAGAGAGAGAGTGAGAGAGAGAAAGAAAGAAGAAAGAAAGAAGAAAGAAAGAAAGAAAGAAAGAAAGAAAGAAAGAAAGAAAGAAAGAAAGGGAGGGAGGGAGAGTAAAAAGAAGAAAAGAATTCAGTTTTCCCTTCCTCCTCCCCAGGAGTCATGACTCAAGGGCTTAGTAGTAATCTGGATTCTCTGCCTTTGATGGCCACTGAGTGTCATGCTCTGGTCTTTGGGGAATTGTGGCTGGCACTACTGAAGTGTCACTGGCCCTTCCTGGTCTTGGACATGTGGACCAGCAGGGGTGGGGGCGCTGTCTCTGGTTCCTGTGTTACCTCTGAGCAGCCCTGAAGCTCACACATAGGGATGTGTCCTGCTCTGCTCCCAGACCTCTCACCATCTACCCACTCCTGCAGCCCCTCCATCCCTCTCCTGGAGGGTGGGAAACTCTCAGTTGCATCCCTATTATTCTGCATGCAGAGCTCTGCAAGGCCATGCTAAGGCCTGGCCACCCAGCTGCTTCCTCAATTGTTGCTAATCCACGATTCAAGAGTCAAGTTGTTCCAATGCCATTCAAAATAAATGATTTTCAATGAGCTATTCTGGGCTGAATACTTATGTTCCTCCTAAAGTCATATGCTGAAACCCTACCCTGAAAAGTGATGGTATTAGAAGGTAGGGTCTTTGGGAGATTAACTAGGATTAGATGAGGTTGAGTGTGGAGCCCCATGAATGGGATTAGTGTCCTTAAAAGAAGCCCAAGAAAGCTGGCATCTCCTCTCCACTGTGTGAGAACACAACCAGAAAGTGCCATCTACAATCAGGATGCAGGCCCTCACTAGACACTGCATCCACTGGCACCTGGATCTAGGATTTTCTAACCCCAGAATTGTGAGAAATAAATGCTTATTGTTCAAGTCACCCAGCTTATGGCATTTTGTTATAGCAGGCTGAGCTGACATGGGCTGTCCAGGGGTCTGCGTTGGAATGTACCATTAAGAATTTCCTAAACATATTTGCATGTCTTTCCAACCTCCTTTCTGAAGGTTTGACTTCAGAAAGAAACAGATTTCCACCGGCATTTCATTCTTATTCGGTATTTTATCTTATTGTCTCTAATGAAAATGATCAGAATCCAAATGGAGTCACTTGTGCCAAGTCCTAAGAAAAATTTAAAATAAAGCTGAGAGATTATGAAGGAGGGGGCCTTGTGCACATAAGATAACAAAACAGTCACAAAAAAACTCTACCAGAACCACAACCTTGTATGAAGGCCACCACAACCTTCCACAAAGAATAGTTTCACAATGACGTCTGTCCAATAACTGCATATTCAACCTTAGACTGGTGCTGTTCTCATCATTAATTCTTGAACACACTTGTTAGTAAGCCTTGTGGCCAAGGATTATTATTTCAAAACAACTTACATAATCTTCCTCCCTTTGCCTCTAATAATTTCCCTTTACCCCATTTCTTTCAAACATGCTACTGTATCCATGGTGTGTGTATTCCATATTGCAATTGTCCCTATTTATTTCCAAATAAATATCATTATTTTTTAGAGAGCCTCTTTCCCTGTTTGTTATGTAATGGTTGACACTCTGAATCTCCTCTTCTTGCTCACTGGTAAATCTGCCTTTCTTTTTCGGGTAGGATGATAGATAATGTCAAGTAGCATTTTTTTAAATTCTGTATAGGTTAGTGCAAACTCAGTGCTGGGTCCTCCAAACATAGTTCTTGTTCCTTAATGCTCAGTTTCTAGAATTTCATGGAACCATTTAGCTCACTGAACAAAAAGCTGGTTCTTACCAATAAAAAGCCCTTTGGAATTCAGATTATAGTTTCTACTCTGCATTCTAGAAATCCAGTCACAGTTTTAATGGATTTCTTTGTTTTAGGCTGCTCTGTCCTCTCCTTGAAAGAAGCTCATATAAAAGTAGCGTTGGTGTTTGAGAACTCTTGGGGAGGGCAGGGCACAAACAACCGAGAGCACACACAGCTCCGTACACAACACTCCCTCACCCCCGCCTCGCTAGTAATTGGTTGTTGCCTTATGTGTGCTTCACTGTGGTAATCTTTTTGTTTTGTTTTGAGGTACTGGGGGATGAACCCAGGGGCACTCTACCTCTGAGCTATACCCTCAGCCCTTTTTTACTTTTTATTTTGAGACAGGGTCTCACTAAATTGCCCAGGCTGGCCTTGAACTTGTGATCCTCCTATCTCAGCCTCCTGAGAAGCTGGGAATACAGGTATGTGCCACCATGTTCAGCTCACTGTGTTAATCTTGTCTCTCCTAATAGACCAGAAACTCTCCGATGGACAGGATCATGCATTTTACTTCAACCACCCCCACAA
The DNA here is from genome assembly GCA_004027185.1 of Glis glis. NCBI lineage: Eukaryota > Metazoa > Chordata > Mammalia > Rodentia > Gliridae > Glis > Glis glis. The sequence goes on along the minus strand of PVJS01005363.1, from coordinate 42,920 downwards.
CTCAACAAGTGTTCTTTAAACAATTTATTCAGCATCATGGTTTTTGCATTTTTTCTCTTAGTGATTTCACTATTTAAGATGGCTCTGAAGCATAGTGCTGGAGAGTTGTCTAGTTCTTCTAAGTCCAAGAAGGCTGTGACATGCCCACCAGAGGAAATATGTGTCAGATAAGCTTCATTTAGGCATGAGTGTTCAATGCTAATGACTCAAAAATATCCATTAAATAAGATGTCTTTAACAGAAACGCACATTGATTGGTTGACAGAATTGTGACCAGAGGATCACAGGAACTTAACCCTGTGTTTCCCCTAGGAACAGTGGTTCAGTATTCACTAATCTAGTGCTCATGGAGGTACCATAGAACATAAACTATTACAAATCATTAGAGCTATGTTTCCAGAACCTTTGAAAGTAAGTTGAAGTCATTGTGGCAACTCATTCCTACCTTGTCAGCTTGCTCTATTATCATTGTTGATTCTCCATAATGTTTATCTTACAATGGGTGCAATATAATAAACTAGACAGAGAACTACATTTAGACTTCCATACAATTGTATATAAACCCAAGTTCTACCTCTGGGCAAGTAACAGTCTCTCTGAGGTTCAGTTTTCTTCTCACTAAAACAAAAATCTTGTAAATTTGTTGTGATAATTAAAATGAGATAATGTATAAGCCTGGCATAGAGCAGACAGACAATTAGTAAACAGTCAGTATCACTGTAATTTGTACCCAACAAGTCCTTCCTTGGCTTCCTAAGAAAGGTTAGAGACAGGTAAGCTCTAGTCACTGCCCCATGCTTACTTCAACTGGGAGTTTGGGTATGTAGCATTACTGTTGGATTTATCACCTAATACCACATCTCTGGGATCTTGGAGATAGGTTAGCCATAGCAGAATAGAGAAATTCAGCCAAAATCAGTTTATCAGGACAGCTTAGGTATCATTAGGATATCAAGAAAATATAACTCTGAGGGTCTCTTCTTTTTTTCTTTCTAGAAGGAAACATTTTAACTATACCCTTCAGAAGATATGAAGCTATGAAGCAGAATTTTATCTAGAATGGATGACTGTGTGCCACAAGAATTTTGTTGATATGGAAACCATATTTCTGATTCTGCAAATGAATCATTACTTGGTTCTATCAGTTTTTGATGACCACAGAGAACTGACCATTTTTACTGAGCCAACCCTTGTATGTCAATAAAGATGTCATAAGAGCAATTTAAATAAAAGTTTTTAAGATCTAATTTCACACATACAAAAAGCAGTGAGTTTTCATAGGGTTAAACTTTAAAAATTTGGTTAAATCAAATTGGATGTTTTTGCATAATAAGTTTATGTTACACTGGATGCAAATATCGCCTGCCAGGTGTGGCCTTGATCTTCAGTCTCTACACCCAACTGTCTACTTGGCTTCTCCACTTAAATGCCTGAAAACTAGGTGGGTGTGGTGGCACATGCAGTACTGGGAGGCTGAGATTGGAGGATCACAGGCTTGAGGCCAGGCTCAACAACTTAGAGAGGCTCTCAGCAACTTAACGAGACTTTGCTTCCAAATAATAAAATAAATAAACTAAGGCTGGGGGTGTAGTTCAGAGGTACAATGCCCCAGGGTTCAATCTCCAGCACTGAAAAAAAAAAGTTTGAAAATCTTAACACTGTCCATCTCAAACATCCCTCCCATCCTCCCCCTCGTCTCAGCCAATGGCATTACTTGACTGGTCAGCCACGGCTGGGAATCAGGCCTTTTCTTTCCCTCATGGCCAATTCCCTGGGAAGTCCTGTCATCTGTACCTTTAGCATAGAGCCTCACCCCAACCACAAATCACCTCCTGGCGGCTGTGAGACCAGTGTGAACAGCCATGATCTTCACCGGCTGCCTGCTTCCGGGCCCCCTCCAGCCACGACCCCTCCCCTCCAAGCCTCAGAGGACACACAGAGGTTTCTCAAAGACCACATCCCATCATATCACTCCTGCTTATCACCCTCCAATGGCTCCCATAGATCAGTACACTCTAAACTCAATTAAGGCCCACCAGCACCTGGACCTAACCTTGTACCCTTTCTTCCTCACTTTTTTTTTTTTTTTTGCAGTACTGGGGGTTGAACCCAGGGGCATTCTACCTCTGAGTTACACCCCCAGCCCTATTTTTTATTCTTTATTTTGAAACAGGGTCTCACTAAGTTGCGGAGGGCCTCACTAAGTAGCTGAGGCTGGCCGCGAACCCGGATCCTCAGGTCTCAGCCTCCCAAGTACTGGGATTACAAGCATGCACCACTACACCTGGCTCTTCCTCACTTCTAACTCTCTTCTCATAGGACTTCTCTGTCTCTGAGTCAGAGTTTGTTCTGAGTTTGTTAGGTTCTCAGGGCCTTCTCTCCTTGCCACTCCCGCTGGCTGGAATGTGCATTCCCCAGATCTTGACCTACCCTGGCTTCCTTCCTCACCATTCATCAGGAGAGAAAAGTCACCTCCTCAGAGGGGCCTCCAGCTGCTTAGCTAGAGGGGCTAGCCGGGGCCCAGGACTCCCTCCACCCTATTTCCATGGCATAGAAAATTCCACTCTCTGAATCTCTCTTTCCTCCCTCCCTTCCCCTCCATTTCCTCCATGGTCCCCTTGGTTCCTTGCTTGCTTTTTGCTCTTTGCTTCATCGTAGCATAAATCTCATGAAGACAAAAATTTCTCTTCTTCCCCGCTCTAATTCTAGCACCTTGAATTGTGCCTGGATGATTGGCGATGCTCAACTAGTAAGTATCATTTATCGAGTGTCTTCTGTGTGCTGAGCACTGTAGAAGATGCATTTGGTACCCTTCTCTATTTTTCACAACAAATTTTCAAAGGTTTAGATAAGAATAAGTTGAAGTGCAGAGAGAATCTGTGAGACAGCTAGTTAGTGTGGAACTAAGTTGAGTCCAGGTGCTCAGTCTGGCTTCAAAATTTGTGCTTTTTTCCTGGTATTTAGCATTGCTTCACTTTTCTTGATTTTCAGGGTCCACATTTGTGACTGAGCACCCTTATGTCTGTCTTTCATATTTGGTTTCTGCCAAATGATCACCTTTATGCAGCTATTGATATCTAGTGTCTTTTTTGCTGAAACTAACATTAGTAAATTTACTAATCTTTGAGATTATTGTCCTTCATAGATGCAAGACACAATGATGTTAATTTGTATCATCTAAATGAATTTACTCTGAGATACTGTTGATATAAGTAATAGTATTTAATAGTCTTAAACTTCCTCTATCAATTTCGTTGTGACTAACTCTATCATAATAACTATATCAGCTGCTGTATTTGCTTCCCTCTTTCTCCAGATAGTTTATCATTTTCTATTTCAATTTATATAGAACATCAATTTATAGACCTCAGATCCTTTCTGAAAATGGGTATAAACAGTAAGGAGACTTGGAAATATAAGTCCTAACAGATGAATGTATTTGGAAGTGTCCTAGCTATTGACTGGCATCATTCTGAACATCTTAAACTTGAATAATGACAGTGGTGTATCAAAAGAAGAGAGCAGGGTTGACTAGATTGAGGGCAAATATTCCTGACCAGGGCCTCAAGTACTGGCTGTACATTTGTATCTCCACTTAGGAAAATAAGACACTATTAAGAATTATCCAAGAACAATGAGGAATAGTGTAGACTCCCACCATCAGACCCCTACTTTACCCACAAATTCCCCAGCATCTTTTCAACCTATCATTCATTCCTGCTTCAAGCATGTGGATGAGACCCAGGAGCCCAGGCCTCCCAGCTGCCCGATGGCACCTGGATTAGCTATTGTGTCTCTTGGGGGCGAGGGCGATCAGAGCATATAGAAGACAAGGAACAGGGAAGACCTAAGACTTACCAAAATGTGGAATGAGACTACGAGGCCATGCTGCAGGGTCCCCAGACACCCTGTCCAGCTTCCTTACCACATAACCAACCCAGCACCCTCTTCCTGCTTTCTTCTATCTCCTCAGCGTCTTGGCACCAGCACACACAGCCCTTGCTGCCCCCTGCAGATCCTGTGTATCACCTGTGCTGCCTCCACCCCACTCACTCATCCACCTGTCCCACCTCTCAAAGGATAAAAGGGATCCACTGGCCCATCTGCGCATTTTCATTAATGTCCCCTCTTCCCTTTACACCCCATCACTCTTATCATTCTTAGACTTTAGGAAAACCAAAAAGTAGTTCTTATCTACTACTAGTAGTGTATCACCAACACCCACCTCCCTGCCACCAGATGCTTGGGGGCCGCTGATGTGACTATTTTTGCACTTGTAGCCCGCATGATTTAATTTCATGCATAAGGCACTTGAATAGGATGTCACAGAAAGCAGCCAAGCACAAAAGTGTGGGCAGTTCCCTACTTCACCGCTCCAAAGGAATCTTAATAACTTAAAATTTTCCTATGTTAAGAGAGTCTTTTACCTCTCAAAACTGTTTCAAACAATTAAATTATACTCAAAGGGAGCTGGGTGCAGTGGTGTATGCTTGTAATACTAGTATTTGAGAGGTTGAGACAGGAGGATCCCAGGTTTGAGGCCAATGTGTAGAAACTTAGCAAGACTCTGTTTCAAAATAAAAAATAAAATAAGGCTGGGGGAGTAGCTCAGAGGTAGAATGCTCCTGGGCTCAATCCCCAGCACCACAAAAACAATGGGTTTTTTCTTTTTTCCTACAGGTAGTGAGATCAGTTAAAAACCTAACAAAATATTTAATTACTTTCATTCATATCTATTAAAAATAAAGTTCAATATGTATTATTAGCTATGTGAAAATTTTTATATGAATAACTTAGTTTCTATATCATAATATCTTTTTTTCTTCCCCCTGTGATACTGGGAATTGAACCTAGGTGTGCTCTACCACTGAGCTACACTCCCAACCCTGTTTTATTTTTTATTTTGAAACAGGGTCTTGCTAAGTTAATGCATGCTGGCCTCAAACCTTTGATCCTTCTGTTTCAGCCTCCCAAGTATTGGAATTACAGGTGTATAACCCCGTGCCTGGCTTCTATGTGGTTATTTCAAATATTACAATTTTCATTTAGTTCCAAAAGAGAAAAATAAACCAAGTTACTAAAGGCCTAATCAAAATAGGATAAAAATTACCCTATTTTGTGATTAAGGTAATAGGGTAAAAATTACCCTATTTTCTGATTAAATGTTGTGATTATTTTCAAGATTTCTAGACATATCAGGTGACAGGCTTTTAAAAATTAAATTCTGGGGGGGCCCCCAAGTACTGTGTTCGTGTATGTCACTGTCAACATGATATACACTATGATGTGAGACTATAATGGACCAATAAAAACATATAAAAATAAATAAATAAAAATAAATTCTATGAAAGTAAATCACCTTTTATATTTCATAAATCTTGAATATCTTACAGTTTATCAGTATCACTAACTGGTATGGTCTTGCATGCCTGTAATCCCAGTGACTTGGGAGGCTGAGGCAAAGAGGATCTCAGGTTTGAGGCCAGCCTAGGTCACTTAACAGGACCCCGTCTGAAAATAAAATATAAAGGACTATGTTGCATTTCAGTGGTAGAGCAGTTGACTGGCATGTGTGAAGACCTGGGTTCCATCCCAGTAACACTCCCCAAGTGTCATTAATATTGTATGAGAAGAGGCAATTAATTTATTATATAAAGCAGGACTATATTTTTAAAATGGCATTTCTTTCTTGTATAAAAATATAATTCCTGAGCAAAACCAGACAACGTTCTGGCATGTTAGCCTGCTTTTTGTCATTCTCTTATATTATGTGTTTCTCCTTATGATTATAAATATTCCTTGAGACTGGAGATATAGCTAAGTGGTAGAGCACTTGCCTAGTATGAACAAAGCCCTAGATTCATTCTTCAGCACCACAGAAAAGTAAAAAAAAAAAAAATCCCTTAAAGCATGACTTGTAATGACTGTGTACTCTTTGATCAAATGTGGTTGATGACATCCCATGAAATTTTGGTTGTTTCTAAATATTTTATATTTTAAATTTCCATCATTTAGATTTCTTGAGTTTAAGACTTATTTTTTTCTGGCCTGAAAGAGCAAGGACTGGTGCTAAGTTTAGACCAAGCTTAAATGCTAGTGTGGGACACTGGAGTCTTGTCAGTGCTTGTCACGGGGATGCCTAGAGAGTTTTTAGGTGGTAGGCTTCCTGTCAGCCCTGGCCAGCTGTATCTTCTCTTCCTGGCCCACAGCTGGGTCACCTGGCCATGACTGGGCCAGGAAGGTTATGGGCAGCACAGCTGGGCTCCCAGTGCCAGGACCAAGCTGGAGGCAAGGTTCAGCATGTCTCCCTTACGGTTCTGTGGCTCTTGGCCTCCTGTTCCCATTGGAGACCGGCCTCCTTCTCCGTTAGATCAGTCCTTATCTGATGCTATAGTTTTGATGGCTTGGTTTCTTTCGGTTCCAGTTTTCAAATTCCTCTTCAGGGAGCTGCACAGACAATTCAGACTTGTTTTAGTACCAGAGTCCATGCTGGGCTTTTGCATCCATCCCTAGAGCCTGCTGCTGCCCCTGCAAGCCGGGGCCTGCTTTGTGCTGAAGAGCTCCTGACACCCACTGGTCATCTGCTCACCTGCAGAGACCCAGGGGATTGCTTCTCAGACTCTCTGTCTCCACAGTCAACTCCTTCTTACCAAACTCAGTAGTCTCAGGCTTTCCTCTTCAAAAACGGTCCTTATTCTGAAAAACAAACCCCTCATCCAGTGATTGCACCTCTACCTGTTCTCTGAGCACCCGTCCCAGGCCAGACATGGTCAGGACAGCTACTATGTAGCTGTGCTTAGATCATCATTAAGAAGAACAAAATTGTGTCATTTGCAGGAAAATGGATGAAACTACAGAAGATCATGTGAAGTGAGATCAGCCAGACTCAGAAAATCAAGGGCCGCATGTTTTCTCTCATCTGTGGAAACTAGAAAGAAAAAAGAAAAGAAAAGGAATCTTGTGAAAATTAGGAGAGAGACCAGTAGTAAAAGGTGATTGGGGAAGGGAGAGGCAAGATATGGGGAAGGAAAAAGACCAAATAATGTTAAATTCATATATAAATGTATCACTATGAATCTTACTATCATGTACAATTACAATGCACCAATAAAAATTATGTTTTAGGCCGGGTGTGGTGGCGCATGCTTGTAATCTCAGTACTTTGGGAGGCAGAGACTGGAGGATCTGGGTTTGCAGCCAGCCTCAGCTCTCTCTCTCTCTCTCTCTCCCTCTCTCCCTGTCTCTCTCTCTCTCTCTCTCTACCTAGTGAGGCCCAGTACTTTGGGAGGCAGAGACCGGAGGATCTGGGTTCACGGCCAGCCTCAGCTCTCTCTCTCTCTCTCTCTCTCTCTCTCTCTCTCCCTGTCTCTCTCTCTTTCTCTCTACCTTGTGAGGCCCTCCGCAACTTCGTGAGACCCGGTTTCAAAATAAAGTATAAAAAAATAGGGCCGGGGGTGTAGCGTGGAGGTAGAACGCCCCTGGATTCAATCCCCGGTACTGCAAAAAACAAAAAAAATTATGTTTTAAAAAGAGCTTGAATCATTGTCTGGCACATGAGTGTTTAATATGTTTTTACTTTATTATCGATAAGAAATTTTCTCCAAGCGCTGCTATTACTGGTGAATTTCAACTGTTTTTGCCTTGATTTCCCACCACAGGGACAAGCAAGGACGGGCAGGGAGGAAAGCACAGGAATCATCCTTTCTTGCTGGGATATGCTAATTTACTTCTCTATAGTGACCATTTTTCCATTGAGATACATCCTATAACACCATGGTCTAAAACTTAAATGCACACAATAAAATTTATCAAAAAACAAAATACAGGCATCATGGCCCGCCTATAAATTTCAGAGCCAGGGAGCAATTATGTTTCCTTCTTACCCATGTGAATCAAAGCATAGAAGGAGGTTATTTCCTTTGGGATTGTACACAAAGGGACTTTAATGAGTGTTTGTTAAAGTGGACACCCCACATGTCTAAGGGCTCTGTTGAGCTCTGCCTCCCTCAGCCTCACATTCAGGCTTAATGTGTGGTAGAAGAATGCTGGGAAGAGTTTATAGAAATTCAGTTGATGATGTAACTCTCAGAGGTGAACCACAGTGAAAGGTGGGCTGAGAATCCTTCACAGGGGACCTCCAAACTGTGATCAATTTTCCAAATTTATTGGTGGCAAAACAATTCATTTTTGTAATGTCTATTAGTTGGAACACTGAGCCAAGCTTGTGAGATGATGGTTAATTGGTAGAGCAGCTTAATTGGCCATTGAGTGTCATTGTTGAATATTAAAATGGTAGAATGAAACATTCTAAAACCGGCTAACTAAAATATGCAAAACTCTGCCTTGTGATATAAGAGAGGACATGGTCAGGGCAGTATATAGTTATTGTCACAAACAGTGCCTCCCTAATATGTGGAAGCTAGGTAGAATAGGTATTGTCACAAACAGTGTTCTCCCTAATATGTGGAAGCTAGGTAGAATGGGACTTAGAAGGGACTCCAGACAAAGAAGAAGAAAACTTTAGATGAACAAAGAAGGCGACCTAACTGAGGGAGTTGGGAGGGGGGCACATGATGTATATACACAAACTTATAAGACTCAATCACTATGCTGAGCACGAAAAGGAGGGAAGGGGGGGAATAGGGTGGGATTTGAGGGAGGGCTAAATGAGCAATGTGTGCATGTATGATTCTGCTACCCTGATACTTATCAAAATTTTTAATTACAATGCACCAATAAATGAATATATAAAAAAAATAAAATATGCAAAAACTCTGCCTTGTGATATAAGAGGACATGGTCACAGCAGTATATAGTTATTGTCACAAACAGTGCCTCTGTGTCGAAGGTTGACAAAAAGAATGAGGTAGGCAGTTTTCTTAGACACACAGACATTGTGGTGAGTTAATGGTGTGGTGATCATTTCTGATTTGTTTAGTTTTATTAAGAGCCTATTAAACCTTCCAAAGGTGTGCCTAAAATCCTTGTGCTGAATTTAACAAAAGAGGTCGCCATTGCAATATCCTAAAAATAGGCAGGAGAGACATCTTTCAAGTACCCGGGTAGCACAGTTAGAAGCCACACAATGCAGGTGATAGGAGTTGGAAATGACAAAGAAGCATGTCAAATGGAAAAACGACTGCCTAATTCTAACCTTCCCATTGTGCCTGGCTGCGGTGTCACCAGAAATAGCAGCAAGTCCTGGAAGCTGAGGTCACCCTGTAAGCCCGGCATGGAGACCAGAGGAAACGGGATGAGACGCAGGCTATGCCTCATCCCTCTCGGCCACCCTCACATCCACAGGAAGTAACAACCAGCACTGTCATCTTTCAGGACAAAGGACGCTGATGTCAAAGGAGTCTGAAATACAAAGATCTAAAACAATCGTCCCTAAGTCATGGAGAGGCCTGGCCAGCTGGGTGCAATACCTCATCTGATTGTTTTTTGAACTTCGCCACGGTATCGTGTAATTTCCTTGGTCATCCATCCCCTTTTGTTCCTTGAGAATGACACACACTTTCTTTTCCACCAGTCAGGATCCAAATCAGATGAGATTAGAATTCTTCCCTCGAGGGACACAGCAGTGGTTATTTCAAGGCCTCTTGGGGACATGGCTCAGTGACAAAATTTTGAACTTGCTCTAAATTCAATTTAAACACAGAAAAATAGAAGGTTTTTGAGAGGAGATATTATTATTTGGTTTGCTTTTTTATTTATTTTTTCTGTTTCATACAAACAAAACATATTGAGGCAGCAGCACTTAAATGTCCCTTGGAGCTTGTGTTCATTCTGATGCTGTGGAAGGTGCCTGGCTCTCGGCCTCACTCTGATGCTGCTGTTTGCATGTGTATTCCTTAGCTAATCTTATCCATATCTGTAACAACAATTTTTAAAAAAACCTTCCATTTTCCATTATGTTTGGAACTCTTTTTAACCAAATAAACTTATAGTAGGTTGAAGCTTTTGAAGATTTCTTTATAAATAACATTGTTTTAAAGACTTCCTTCTTTCCTTCCTTCTTTCCTTCCTTCTTTCTCTCCCTCTTTCTTTCTTTCTTTCTTTCTTTCTTTCTTTCTCTCTCTCTCTCTCTCTCTCTCTCTCTTTTTTCTTTCGGTACTGGGTGGGCTGGAACCCATGTGCTCTACCACTGAGCTACCTCCCCATCTCTGCTTTTTCTTTATTATTAGTCTTTTTAGATTTTTTTGGTGTACTATAGAAAGAGTTACCTTTGATACATATGGCATCCAAGGTAGTAGCATCTAATATGTTTTTGATATCCGAGTCCTTGCAAAGTACTTTTCTGAATTATTTCCCTTCTGCTCCTTTGAGTACTTAATATGGGTGGTGCTGTGTTAACTGAAACTCATTTGTGTCAGAAGTGTACAAAGTGAGGGCTGCTAAAGGCTTTTTAAGTTTCTTTTCTTTCTTTCCTTCTTTTTTTCTTTCTTCCTTTTAACTCATCAGGATTCTAACATCACAGGTGAGAATGCCTTTGTAGTTTGATAGCTTTGGCAATCTTCTCTAACATGATCGAGCAGTTATTTAGATTGCCTTCGCTGCCATATATTGCCTGTGTTAATACCAGCCTCAGCCTAATCTTGGATTCAGGACAAACACAAAGCGCTCTCCACACACTTTAACATTCCAGCAAATGGTTCAGTTAGAATTCTAGTCCTTGGACAAGTTCTTTCGAGTGTTCATGGAAAGAGTGAGGAGAGTCCCCTAGATGACCCTTTGCATCCCACAGGGTCTTGATTCCCAGGCCGCTGGTGGCAGCCAGCTGTCTCCAAGGGGCCTGGTAAGCCTGTGCCACTGCCCACAGTCCCTCCTTACCAACAGTTGGCCAACCCACGCCCACACCGCTTCCCCTGGGCGCTGCTCCCCCGTTCCCATGCCTCTGTCCCCTACCAGCCTGTTCTTCTTTGCTGAGAAAAGTGGATTCGACTGTTGGTATGCGCCTTGTAGGTTCATTATGAGGACGGAATGGTATGCCCACCATGTGCTTCCCATTTTCCAGGCACATAGTCAATACTCAATGAGTGCCAGCAATTATTATTTCGATTTCATATTCCCGTAGAGGCAATGACGACGCTTATAGCCATACCCTTCATTGGCATTAATTGTCATTTTCAGGAACAATTCCAAGCTTCCATTCTAATCTCATCTGGGCCACTGCTGCTGCTGTAACAAATACTGCAAACTTGCCAACTGAAAACAACACAGATTTATCGTCTTACAGTTCCGGAGGCCAAAAGTCCTGAAATCAAAGTGTCGAAGCTCCTTTCTGTCTGGGGGCTCTAGGGGTGAATCCACACCTTGCTTTTTCTGGGTTCTAGATGTGATATTCCTTGGCTTGTGGCCTCTTCCTCCATCATCAAAGCCCACCGTGTAGTATCTTCGAGTCTATTTCTCTGTTCTTAACTTCTGCTTCCATTATTACATTTCCTTCTGTAAGTTTCACATTCCTGTTTCCTTCTTCTAAAAAAACTTATGATTATATTGGGTCCATTGAGATAATCCAGGATAATCTTCCTATCTCTCCACCTCCACATCACAGATTTTAGGAGTTAAGATGTGTGCAGAAGTGGAGATACATTATTCTGTCCACCATGACCACTTTTTTTTTTTTTTTGGCGGTACCGGGGATTGAACACAGGGGCGTTCTACCTCCGTGCTACACCCCGGCCCTATTTTTATACTTTATTTTGAAACCGGTCTCACGAAGTTGCGGAGGGCCTCACTAGGTAGAGAGAGAGAGAGAGAGAGAGAGAGAAAGAGCTGAGGCTGGCCGCGAACCCGGATCCTCCAGCCATGACCACTTTTAAGGCTTCATTTTATTTCTCATTTTCAGTAAAAGCCAACAACTGGGTGACACCGATATTTATTTATTTATTTATTTATTTATTTATTTATTTATTGGTACTGAGGATTGAACCCAAGGGCATTCTACCTTTGAGATATACCCCTAGCCCTTTTTTATTTTTTATTTTGAAAGAGGGCCTCACTAGGTTGCTGAGAGTCTCGCTATGTTGCTGAGGGTGTCCTCAAACCTGTGACCCTCCTGTCTCAGCTTCCCAAGTACTGGAATTGCAGGCATGAATGCGCGACCACACCTGGCTGACACTGATGTTTTAAAGCCAGGTGGCACAGAACCATCAATGAAATTTGTTCCCAAAATTATTTACATACTACGGTACATCAGAAACATACAGACGAACACTCTGACAAACATTTTGAGTTGGATAATTCATGAACTGCCTTTAACCCTCTTCTCCCCTAATTGCCTCTACTTAGAAGCCCATCCTTCTTTGGAGTGGCTGACTGACCAGTGCTTGCCAATGAGACAGAAGAATCTGTTGGGGAATTTTTGCTTTTATCATTAAAGAGGACATGTATCTTCCATTTTTTAACACAGACCTGATAGTTGGAATGTCAGCAGCTATCTTGTGATCATGAAGGGGGTCTAGGAAATCACAGAGACATTGGCCCTACCATTATTGGATAACCAAAACAATTCCAACAACTATCCCAAGCAACTTCCCGATGTGTGAAAGTAAACTCATATTTGTTCTCACCACTATATTTAGATTCTCTGTTACTTGCAGCTGAATGAATATAATAGCAATTCAAAAAATTACCTAGCTCTAAATGCCTCATCCCATAGAGACCACATGTAGGTTTAGTAATCTTAGGAATAATGACAGCATTTTAACAGGTATAATGACCTTATTCTATTATTTGATAATTTTTAGATTTATTAATAGATAATTTTAGACTTATTAATAGAAAAACCCTCACTTGGGTCAAAGGAATAACTTCAAAGACCAGAAATAGATTGTTGGCTAATGCAGGTTGTCTCAGGAAACTTTGCCAAATATTTTCCTTTTTAAAAACATCTCCCACTTTTATGCTTGGTCCTAACCCCTACTTGTCCTTAAAAATCTTATTTCTGCCATAAAATACATTTTTCTGCCTCTGTTTACACTAAAGTCACTTTACTTGTTTTCTCCCCATTGGTTTTTCTTGGGTCATTGAGTTCAGTTCCTTTCAGTTCTGAAATGTCAAGGTTCTGTACCATTGCAGAAGCAAAAAAAAAAAAGTTTGTTTTTAAAGTCTAAAATGCTTTTCTGAGAGGGGCTTTCCAGGAGAATTGAATGGTGCATAGAGGGGTGCAAATGGTAGGGAACCCCCTTAGCTTCTCCTGTTCCCCCAAACAGCAGCCAGTTTCCAGGAAGTTTGACTGCAGCCTCGTTGGAGGGCCGTGCACACCTCCTGACCTCCACGGACAACATGACAGCAGGCCAGAGAGGCAGCCAGCCAGCAGCCTTCACCAAGCTGGTGGGGAGTGTGAGACGCTTACATGAGAATCAGGAAAAGGAGAGAGAAGAAAGGTCCAGCTGTCAGCTGGAATTGACAGAAGCTCTGATCTCAGAGAAAAATTTATGCTCCTATCTAAAACACACTAGCTACATTTCAAGAACTATTCCTGATGTAATTCTTGTAATACTAGAAAACTCATGAAAAGTTTTGCAGTTCCAGGTATGTCAGTCCATGTGCAGTGCCGACACATCAGAGGTCCTTGATTTTCTTCTCTTAATTTTAAGATGGTGCAGATTTGAATCTGTGCTATGGTGGTGGGAGTGGGCTAGAGTAGGGGAAATGCTAGAGAGGAAAACCCCAAAGAACTAGGAGAAAAGAAAGACCACAAATTGGTTATTATTTACAACAAATTTAGGACTGGGGTGTCTTCATGGCACCATAAGGACTTCTTAAATAGTTGGACTTGTCCTGGTTTATTTGAAGATAAATGGGCCCTGTCCTTTGCAATCTTGTGACACAGATGAAGGCCATTATGCCTTATGGGAAAGTCCCCCTAGGAAAACCAGGAACCTGAGTTTGGGTTCCAACCTTGCAACTGATTTGTGATACGACCGGCCACATTATGTAAACTTTGCGGGACTGCAACGGCCTCTTTTACAAAATTAGCATGGATAGAATCTTGATCTCCCACAAAACAGCTGAGTGGTGGGGACACAGAGCTGTATTCCTTTGGGACTATCTAGTGAGTTAGGAGCAGGGGTAGGATGTGGGTAATTTCCCCCATTTTAGCTGTGACCTCCAGGGGAGTGGCTGGCATAGTGTGACCTCTGGGGCCAGGGTGGGGAGCAACACTGGAGGCAGGAGCTGGCACTCGCCACCCACCAGCAAGGTTCAAATTCCTTAATAATGGCCCTTCAGGCAAGGGGGCTGCACGGTCCACCCAGAGGCTGACAGCACAGAAGCACGTCCTCATTCACCCCTGCAGGACAATGACAGATGGTGAAAGCCAAGTGGTCCTTTAGCCTCTGCCTTCCTGCCTGAGCTTCCTGCCCATCCCTATAGTGAGTGACGCTGTGTTCTGAGGCACTGACATGCACCATCAACCAGATGGCGTATGCTAAGTAATAGAGCAGTGGGTCGGAAGAGTTTTAAGATTACAAAGTGACCGAAATGTGAGAAAACATAACAAACTGGAAAAAGGACACAAACAAATACCTGCTGGAAATGTAAATGGAATGAATCTTAAAGTAGTGAGAAGGATCCTGGAGAACAAAAGTCTATCATACAGCAAATCAGTAAGTGCCCTGTGCAGCACAATCAACACTAATCGCAGGGCTGGGGATGTAGCTCAGGGGTAGAGCACTTGCCTAGACTATATGAGGCCCTGGGTTCAATCCCCAGAACCAAAAAATAAAACAAAAACAGCAACAAAACCCCGATAATCACATACCTTTAACTTACAAATAAATAGACTCAGGACCAATCTTGAAGTTTGGTCTAATCATACCCCAATTCACGGATAATTGCATAGAAATACGGTCCTGTGCTCCCAATTACTCAGTTATTTTGTGGAGATAATCTACCCATGCTAATTTTGCAAAACTGAATATTGCAGTCCAGCAAAGCTTAGCAAGGGACTTTTGTCCTTACTCGATGGTGTTTTTCAAAATGTAGGTCACAGCTCATCAGTGCGTCATTAAATCAATTAGTGAGTCATGACTCGCATTTTTCCTTTTTAATGAAATAGATAAAGTATAATAGAAATATCAGATTGCATCACACTAGGTTTTATGCAACTTTTGTTTCAATTGTTTGTGTGTAAGTGTGGGTGTGTGCGTGTGCGCTGGGTCATGATGTACAGTATCTTTCTTACTGTGAGTAATTGTCAATTAAGTGATAGAAAATGATTCACCCATTAAATGGGACTTTCACAAATTTGGGGGCATATTTTGTGTTGAATTCTGTCCCCTCATAATGTATTTTGTAGTCCTGATCCCCATACCTATTAATGTGACCTTACTTGGAAATCAAATTTATGAAGACCTGATTTGGGTTGGTATCTTAGGGAACAATTTAAGCATAATTTTGAATTTGCTTATGTGTGTTTTATTCTGAAAGAAACACTAAATGAATGCATCAACCTATATCCGTGGAATCAAAGCATGTAGGACAACTCAAAAAACAGTGGCACACCTCCAACATCCACCAACTACCTCAGTTTATCCCACGTTATGAACCACACCTGCTTGTTATTTTAATTTCCCCTCTGGTTTCAGAAAACCTTTTCTTCACCACTTCACATCAATTTATTAATGCAACCCTTCCACAGACAAACTTTTCCAAGGTAAATGATGATACTTATTTATTACATAGTATTTACATATTTTTTAACCATTCAATATGTGTGGAACTGTGCTACTCTTTTTATCGGGTTCTTGTCTCTTTTATTTTAAATGTGTTACTGGCTTTGTGTGTGTGTGTATGTGTGTGTGTGTGTGTGTGTGTTTGGTACTGGGGATTGAACTCAGGAGCATTCTACCTCTGAGCTAAACCCCCAGCCCTATTTTATTTCATTTTTTATTTTGAAACAGGGTCTTGCTAAGTTGAAGAGGGCCTCACTAAGTTGTTGAGGCTGTCCTCAAACTTGCAATCCTCCTGTCTCAGCCTCCCAAGTACTGGAATTACAAGAGTGTGCCACCACACCCCCCTTGACATTTTTGAGTATTATACCCCAGTCACATTTGTTGGTTTGTTTGTTCTAGAGACAGGGTCTTATTATGTTGCCCAGGCTGTCCGCAAATCCCTGGGCTCAAAAGATCCTCCTGCCTCAGCCTCTGAGTAGCTAAGATGACAGGTACACACCACAGTGCCCAGCTATCCAATCACATTTTTCCTATAAGCCCTGTGGTGATTGCTGTATGATGTGGTTGTTAGTGTGTGTAGTTTGCATAACACAGCAATCTTCAGGAACATCAGGTTATGTGATAGCAGAACGAACTGTATGTACCTAAAGCCTTGACACTGGATGAGATCATGCACAGGTAGAGTCCAGAGACCAAGGGTTGGTCCAGGGGCACCAGGACCTGGGCAGCTCATGGACTGGAGCAGCCTGCCAAGGAGCTGTCTTCCTGAGATGGGAGGGAACCCCAAAGACCATGGTGTTCTAGAGCCAAGTGAAGAAAGCATTTCAATGAAGGCATGACCAACCATGCCCAGTGCTGCAGGGAGATCAATAAAGCAGAAGACTCACAGAGAAGTGACTGCTGAATTCGGTCATATGGAGGTCTTGCATAATTTTGCTAAGTGTAGTTTTGGTGGAGTAGTAGGGTGAGCTTTAGTGGAGATAGTTTAAAACAAAAAGACAAGAGTACATTCAAAAAATAATTGTGGAATAAATTTTCCAAGCAAGCTTTGCATTGACGTTCATATTTGTGTCCTGTATGGTATCTCATAGTTTAGGGGCTACTTACAATTTTTAAAGATTACTCCGGAGTTCTTATGAGTCTGATTGTACTGTATTTGAGAGAGCAGATGCTAGAATTGAGACAGACTTCACTGTGAATTCTGGTTCCACTATTTACTAGTTGTCTGAAGTAAGCCTCACTCTTAGATTTCTAAAATGGGGTCCAGATACTAACTCAACAGGTCATGGTCAGGGTTAGGTAGATGAGGCGCTCAGCATGGTGTGGGGCTCACCAATGTTATCAGTAATATTTGAACAATGATGTCTAGTGAAGTTTAACCTTGAATTTACAATCAAGTTGGGGAGATAAGATGGAAAAAATTAAATAGGCGTATAAATGGTTGACACACAAGTAGTGCCAAAGAAAGCAGAGATACCTAGGAGTCAAAGTGACAGGACGAACCGAGAATGGAAATGGGACTTGAAGGGGACTCGCTCTGAGAAGGGGACCGAGCACCTGTACTGGCACCTGCCACTCCGCATGGTGCCCATGAGCGCAGTCACTTTCATCCAAACAACCAGCTGCAAGGCGGCGTTCTCCCCTGCTCATGGATGAGAACACTGAGGCTCCAAGAGGCTCATTATCTGGCTCCAGGTCACCAGTTAGTGGATGAGCCTGAGTCAGCCTGGGTGTGCTAGTCTCCAAAGTCCATGCTTGGTGGCAGTCGGCAGAGGGAGGGTGTGCAGGCTCCACTCGCTGCCCTCTGCACATGCAAGTGATAAGAAGCACAAACCAAGAAGCCCATGTCCTGCAGAGCCTCGTGTGAGCCTGATATCACGTCATCTAAAGAACTGCGTTGAAGCCCTAAGTCCAACAGGAGCAAGTCGACACTTCTTTCTGACCTTTATCTTTAGGCATTAGTTTATGGGCCAAAAGGGACTCAGGGAAGGGAAGGGAGAGGTGTACACAGGAGTTATCAGCAGGCACATTTCACAATGCGACTGTGCTTATGGGAACGGTGATGTCCTCTGTGCTGTTTCCCCACCCGGCGGGTCCACGGATTCATTCCTTGGTGGGCTGCACTGCCATGATCCTGGCTCCTGTTAGCTAGGATAACTAACAGGTGCATGGGCACTTGGATTTTAGGAATGTCTCCACCTGGTCAAGCCTCTCATTCAAACAAGTAATACCCCTGCAGTCCTGCAGGGTGTGGGCTGAGGAGCGGCCCAAATCGCTCTCCACACAGGTGTACCTGGAAGAGAGGTATTGTGTTTTTAGGCATCAAGTCAGCTAACTAAAGCATTAGCAAAGACAGTCTGCTTACCTTCTCTCAGCTTGTGAAGGCTGCGACAGATAAGTTTTGATGGGTTGAGAGATAAATGAGACCTGGGTCTTTGAAAGACCCACACGGCTTTTGAAGGAGGGGCTTGATGAGAGGGGTACTGGCTTCCTAGGGCTATTGGGACAAATCACCACCAACTGGGTGCCTTAAGATGACAGAAATGTATTCTCTCCCAGTTCTGGAGGCCAGAAGTCTGAGATCGAAGTGTTGGAAGGTTGGTTCCTTTGGGGGTGGGGTGGGGAGAGAATATGAACGTGTTCCATGCCTTGGTCCTAACTTCTTGGGGTTGGCAGCACTTCTTGGATTTCCTTGGCTTGTAGATGCATCACTCCAGCATCATTCCTGTCCCTGCCTCTGTCTTCTTCTTCTTTTTTTTTTCTTCTTCTTTTTTTGGGGGTACTGAGGATTGAACCCAGGGGCAGTGTACTTTCAAGATATACCCTCAGCCCTTTTATTTTGAAACAGGGTCTCACTAAGTTGCTGAGGGTCTTGCTAAGTTGCTGAGGCTGGCCTCGAACCTGTGATACTCCCATCTCAGCGTCCCAAATACTGAGATTACAGTCGTACACCACTGCACCAGGCTTCTGCCTCTGTCTTTAGGACTGTTTTTTGCTTGCGTCTTTGTCTCTTCTGACAAGGACATCCATGGTCTCCCGTTAAAGGCTCACCTTTGCTCCCAGTGTGAGCTCGTCTTGACTAACTGCCCCTTCAATGAGCCTATTTCCAAATAAGGTCCAGTCTGAAGATAGAGTAAGAACGTGAATGGCGGGGGTTGGGGGAGACACTGACCAACCCAGTACAAGAGGGAAGCATGAAAAAACCTTTAGGCATTATCATTTGGGGATAGAGAATAGTGAGGAAAATCAGGGAAAGTTCTAGAAGGCATGGTTGAGAGGATATGGCAGGCAGAGGTATAACAGATGACCGATATCCTATCAAATGGGATAACTGAGGAGAGTTTCAAGAGGGAATGTTAGCACTGAGTGTTGGGATTAAGTAAAAACAAACAAGGGGGTGGAGAAGTACCCAGAGGAAGGAGGCAGGGCTTCCTTTGACAGATCTTGTCGCCTGCCTCCTCTCAGAGATGTGTCTGCTGTTGCCTGCTCCCAGCGCCTCTCAGGACCTCTCATGGCCTCCTGTGTTACTGGGACTTCGGTGCCTTTGGAACCCTGCCTGGCGTTCAGGTGTTCACAGCAGGGACATGCGGGCGAGTACTTGGGTGTCCTCCTTGAAGAATGAGGAATGGACGCCGGTTGACGCACGCTCTCCCACTTCTTCCCCAGGGACTGTTCTCAGCCATATTTCAGAAGATTCCTCAGAAGATTCTGAAGAACCAGTAGGCAACTCAAGAACTCATTCTTGTTTTGCTTTTAACCTCCTCCTTCACTCTTCCGGCCCCTAGTTTCTGTTCTCCAAGATAAGTTCCCAAAGAAACGCAGGGCACGCAAGCCTCTGTCCTAGGCTCTTCTCTGGCAGGAGGTGCACGGGGTATGAGGAGTCACTGGGGACAAGAGATGGGGGAGAGCGAGGAGCTGGAGAAGAAAGCCAGTTGTGGTCTCCTGAAGGGGACTGCCGTCACTGTCACCTGGAGGGGAGATACCACCCAAACCCCATCTCTTCCCACCGGCTGTCCCCTGCCAGGGCTTTCTGTGGCTGAGCCAGACCTGGAGGACGAGGGAAGGTTAACCAGATGCGGCCAGCCTCCTGGGCCTCAGAGCAGGTGGGAGCCAGAGAGAATAGAACTGGAAGCCCATTGAGAATTTCCAGCACAACTTGGTTTGTTCACATACCAGTTTTCTCTCCTGCTGACAGTGGGTCTTACACAAGAGACACAACGTTGACCTAATTAGAAAGTGCTTCTAAGGTGAGCCTACATTTCTCACTACACAGGAATAACCAGCCCGCTACCTACATTCTTATATGTATTTACACTGTTGAGCGCAGTGGTCATAAGCGTGGTCGTTCCCTGGATTAGACAACGTAGGGACAAGGTGGACTTGACTTTAGAACATGCCTGGTTCTGATCCCAGCTCTGCTACTAACAAGTGATGTACCCTTGAGCTAGTTTCCTTAACCCTTCCGAGTCCTGTTTTCTCATCTGTAAAATGGGATTGAAATCTCAAGCCTACATCAGAGTTTCTGAGGCTCCAAAGAATAAGATATTGTAAATGAGAGCTGTTTTGTGATTACTGCTCATTCAAGTAAGTGCCTCAGTTTCTACTTATATCCATATATATTCGTGGGTGTTATTAATAAATTATACAGAATTGGATGTAACAGTCTCAGAAGTCTAAAAACACCTCTAAACACCAGAGGATTTCTCTTATAGCAATCTTTATCATCCCTTCTGCCTTTCAGCTGTTAACTAGAAGCTGAGTATGGTGGTGTATGCCTATAATCCCAGTACTTGGGAGGCTGAGACAGGCGAATCACAGGTTCAAGGCCAGCCTCAGCAATTTAGCAAGACCCTCAGCAACTCAGCAAGATCCTGTTTCGAGACCCTCAGTAACTTAACAAGACCCTGTTTCAAAACAAAAAATAAAAAGGACTGGGAGTGTAACTCAGAGGTAGAATGCCCCTGGGTCCCACTCCAATATAAAAAATAAAATAAAAATAAATAAATCTAGCATTGACAGTAAGTACCAGATGAGCTAGGTGCTCTTCGGCTGAGTTCACTCTGCAATGGTCTCCAAGTCGACACGTGGGGATAGAGTAACTTGCTCAGACTTTGTGCAGCCCTTTGTCTGATGCTGCTGCTGATGAATCATAGAGGGAAAGGCCCACATTTCTGTGCTGTTGGAGGCATTTACTGAACTCCTGAGTCTACTGAGCTGCATGAAGCTCACTGGTAAAATGACCGCTGCATTGAAGCTGGGCACAAAGGTGCTTCTCGAAGGGTTTGTCCACAGCAGGTTAATATGTTTTCTGAGACTCTCTGACTCACTGTGTGTTAATGGAAGAGTGTGCTCTGTCTGGGATGCAATCCATCTTCTTGCATCCAAGAACTTGTAACTTTGTGAAATAGAACATGTTTAGCTCTTTTCTTATCCTTTGAGAAAAATCTATGCCCTGATTTTGGAGTAGTGGTACCATGTGAAGCAAATTCCTCTCCCCTGCCTTAAAACATTTGCCCCACCCCCTTCTGTTATTCCTCTTTCCCAAATAAAATTTAAAAAATAAAACGTGAGTGAAGATGACAAGAAAAAGAATTTAATGAAAAAGAAAAAACACGGATGCAAGTTTATGATAGTATTAGCCTTATCCCTAAAAAAGAAACATAATGAATTTGGAGCATATTAGAGAATCAAACAGAAATTTTGATGTATTATCAAAATAATAATGTCTGTGCTTTCTCTCTGAATTATGTAGCTGCTAAATCATGTATTTAATTTGCTGAATATTTTGTGGTTATTGCTGTTTATACAAATGATTGCCAATGTGCAGTCTCACTCAGGAGAGTGGGCCAGGGGGCATTGTAACTGATACGTGCTAATCCTAAGATAGTGTTCAAACATGAGGGCTGGCAGACCTTCGAGGGCTCAGGTGTGACAGCCAAGCCTTAAGCAACAACAGAACTCGGAAACTACCTTACAGAGGAGGTTTCTTCTCAGTGGCCTATATTTTGACTCTGTTTTCAGAGAGGGAAGGTACTAATAAATACATTTTCAACTAGGGAGACGTGAAGGGGGCATATGGAAGGGAATGAGTTAAGTGAATTGAATCTTTCCTTTACATAAAGAAATCAGGAGAGCCCTATTTGTAATTTGAAATTGGGCACTAGGAGTACTATTGTCTTTGGGACTTTGTCCACAGGCCTTAATCCATTCATAATTGACAAGCATGGTATAAATTTATTGTGGGCAACATGTTTTGGAATCTGTATACATTGTGGACTGACTGAATTGAGCTAAGGAACGTATACACTACTTCACATACTTTTCATTGTTTTGTGCTGAAAACACGTAAAATCTACTTTTAGTGATTTTCCAGCATACAACATGTTGTTATTAAACATAGTCTTCGTGTTGTACAACAGATCTCTTGAGCATATTCCTCCTATCTAACTACAATTTCGCGTCCCTTGACCAATATCTCCATGTTGTAAAAACTCAACAGGAATTTTTAACCACAAGTCCTTGGGAAATTGAACGCTGACCCGGCCCTTCACTGTCTCCCTCCATACTCCTCTATGCAGTAGGAAGTGTTGCCTGCTGTCATCAGATTGTTGGCACCCCTCCACCTCCTGGATTTTGACAGCCATTCTGGGGAAAGAGGCAGGTCTAAGGACACACCCTGTCTCTCTGGGGATGGTGCAGCTCAGGGTGGACTCCTGACAGCCAGCACCTGTGTACATTTCATGTTCTACCTGCCTCTCCTGCTTCACCCTAGTCCTGGCCTGACAACCCAGCGCTGTCCAAGAGGTCTGAGGCTTAGGCAAAACAGCAGTTTAGGCATCTCGAAGACATGGAAGGTGCACTGGCTCAGGAGTTGCCGCAGCCCCAGGAAGAGAAAATGCTTGTTGCTGTGATGACCTCAACTGTGTAAAGTGACAGTTTACTGTTATTAAAACACCCCAGATGCACCTGAAGCTGATTAGATCTCCCAGAGCAGCTGAGAGGTTTCCAGAGCTGTCTCAAGAGACTGCTTCTCAAGCGGTTTACAGATGGCTGGCTGGGTCTTCCAGGAGATTCTCTCTGGCCCATTCGCTCCAGGTCTGTCCATCTAACCGATCGAGAAGGCTGGAGACCTACTCTTCTGTTTGCTGATCTGGCCATAACTCTTGACATTAAGGAAGCCCTGACACTGGTACTCAGTGGGCTGTGTCCTCCCCATCCTGGGGAATGAAATTGTTCTGGAAGAGTTCTAGCACTTAAGTCTCCTGACATCTTGGTTTTGCATATTAGACAAGGCTTTTCTTATAATCCCCAGAGATTGTAAGCACTTTCTTCTCTATTCCCCAAAGCACTTAGACTACATACTGTGTCCTCTGCCTGTACCCAGAGTGTGGTTAACAAGGCTTGCTTCACCAGGCAATGGGCATCACAAGTCCAGGGAAGATGCCTTATTCAGCCCAGGTCTCCACAGCATCGAATCCAATGCCTGGGGACTTTGGAAAGAATTCTCAACTGAACGGTGCATGAGTTCAGGTTCCCCAGATCCTCACCAGTATTTATTATTGTTTGTGTTCTTGATGATTGTCATTTTCATTGGAGTTGGGTGGAATGTCAGTGTAATTTTGATTTGCATTTCCCTGCTTGCTAAGGATCTCAAACATTTTTTTCATATTTTTTTGGCCATTTGTATTTCTTCTTTTGAGAAGTGTCTATCGAGTTCAATTGTCCATTTCTTGATTGGGTTATTTTCTTTTTAGTGTAAAGTTTTTTTATGTTCTTTATATATTCTAGATATTATTTTCTAAGATCAGCCAGTCTCAGTCTCATTTGTTTTCTCTCATATGTGGGAGCTAGAAAGAAAATAGGAAACAAAAGGGACTTCAGATAAATGAGGAGAGAGAGCAGTAAAACAGTGGAAGGGGATTGGGGGACAGAGGTGGGGAGGGGAAAAAGGAGGATTAAGGAAGGAAACAGTTCAAATAATGCATGTCCATATATGAAGGTATCACTAACACTCTCACTAACACGTACAGGGAGGGAGGAGGAGAGAGCAGGGTGGGTTGCAGAGGGAAATACACCAAGCAATGGGCGCATGTATGTTTGTATTACTTTGAATCTATGATGTATAATTACAGTGTACCATTGAGAGTATAGAAAAGAATTCTTAATTGAATGAATGAGTAAAATTGAGTTTGTAACTGTGAAAGCTAATTCACAGAAATGTTGGCTTCTCACTGGACAGGAAAGTGTTCTTGGTGCCTAAGCTTCCCTTTTGCCGGCCAAGGCTCTGCGTTAAGAATTCACTGTAACTGAGGCATGGCCGGAGGGAGCATGAGCATAGATCCAGGGAAGAGACACAGTCATGAGTCAAACGTGGGTCTTACTTACTTAGATAATAAAGGGTAACACCAGAGTTAGTGATGAGGTAGACTAGACGGTCACACAAGTACAAAATGAAGAAATAATTTTTAGTTGGGAGCCTGCTGCTTTAGAATATAAGCAAAATGTGAGCCAATGGTATTTATGTTGGATAAGATCCTTAGGCTCTACTATTCCATATAGATTGTAAATTTTTTATGACTCAGCACAGTGTCCGCAAGAGGTTGAGTGAGGAGTATCACAATGTAGAGAGATTTTTCAAGGTGCCTCTCCCTTTGCCTGCTTTGTTGTTTCTGAGTGAGGCTTAATTTTTGTTATAGAAAAAAAGTATAGGCTAAGTGATACCTAAGATCCTTCCAATCTCTGACATGTAATTAGTTTACACTTTTTTTTTTTTTTTTGGTACTGGGGATTGAACCCAGGGGCATCCTACCTCCAAGCTACACCCTCAGCCTTTTTACTTTTTGTTTTGAAACAGGATGTCACTAAGTTGCTAAGGCTGGTCTCAAACCTGAGATCTTCCTGTCTCAGCCTCCTAAGTACTGGGATTACAGGTGTGTGCCACCACACCCAGCTAATTTACACTTTTAGGTGAATCCTAAAAGCACACAACAATTTAGAGTATTATTTAAAAAAAGGTCAAAATGTACTTCTTTCCATAAATGTAATTTAAATATATATTTAAATTATAAAATATATATATATATTTATGTATATATATAATAGCTATACCCGAGCTACATCCCCAGCCCTATGTTTTATTCTTTATTTTGAAACAGGGTCTCGCTAAGTTGTGGAGGGCCTCACTAAGTAGCTGAGGCTAGCCGCGAACCCAGATTCTCCGGTCTCAGCCTCCCAAGTACTGGGATTACAAGCATGTGCCACCATGCCCAGCTAATTTAAATATTTAAAAATAGATTCTCACATGTTCGATGATGGCTTTTAAAACATTAATATTAAGTAGAAGTTAATTAGAAACTCTACCTCGTGATGTTCTCATCACAATTTGCTGGACGCCATTTTCTGGGGCTGATAGGAGGGTGTCACTTCTCCAGCTCTGAGAGCCATAGATGAAACCCTTCGCTGAAACCCTGGGAGAAAGTGATAAGCGTGTGACAGGACATAAAGGCAAGGAGGCAGAGGGGAAAGTAGCCATGCTATGTGACCCCCTTCAGTTGCATTTGTTCACTGCCAGCTCCACAGAGCCAGGGGAAAGAGCGTCATAAACCAATAGAAACCCACCGATGCCCTAGCCTTCGTCTCCCACTCTCCCCTGTGCTCCCAATCATCAAACAGGGCGACCCTCCTTCACACACAGAAGGAAGAAGGAATTTGGTGCTGACTTAAGAAAAGCTCCCGATGAAAATAAAATTATTTTTGCTTTGCAAAAATACATATATTATGTATAAAAATATTTTTTGCCGGGCGTGGTGGTGCACACTTGTCATCCCAGTACTTGGGAGGCTGAGACAGGAGGATCACAGGTTCGTGACCAGCCTTAGCTACTTAATGAGGTTCTTCGCAACTTAATAAGACCCTGTTTCAAAATAAAGAATAAAAAATAGGGCTGAGGGTGTAGCTCGGAGGTAGAATGCCCCTGGGTTCAATCCCCAGTACTGCATAATAATAATAATGATAATAATAATAATAATAATATAATAATAATATATGTATATATATCTATGTTTATGGTCTAACTTGAGTATGAAATTCCACTGATACACAACAGATGCTATCAAATTCTGTTTTAAAATGAGACTTTGCACGTTTTTAAAGCTTTTTTTAAAAAAATACACTTTTATTGGTGCATTATAATCTCACATCATAATGTAGTTCGGAGAGAGAGGGTCATACAGTGTGCACAGCACTTGGTGAGCTTCCCCCAGGCTCTCTCCCCACTCCCTCCCCTTCTCCACACATGATATTGAGACTGGCATTGGTGATTTCACATATGTACATAATGTCAGTGGCAGTGTTTCCTTCATTGAGTCTTTCCCCCTAACCCCCAGACTCCCTCCCTCGCTCCACTAGGGTTTCTCCTCCATTATCTAAAGTCCCTCTTGTATCCCAATTACTACCTAGTTTCCACACATGAGAGAAAATATATGACCCTTCACTTTCTGTGCCTGGCTAGTCTCACTTAACATAATGTTCTCCAGGTCCAAACTTGTTTAATAATGAGGAAGATGGCTAGGCTTGGCTTTTCTCTGTCTTAATGTAAAAATAGGCTCTCATCAAAACAACACCATTCAATTTCCTCTTTCCTGTGTTTCTCCTCTTCCAGAGCTTAAGACCCTTCTAGAACACCTGTCATCTCCAATTAGGGTGGGATGCCTTTGAGTTAGTCCTACACATGGGAATCTGACCTTTTGATGGCTTCTATCTTAGGCACTGCAATAAGCTTTGCATGAGCTCATCACGCCCCAGAGCAAAGACATTATTTATATGAGGTGAAGTCTCCATGACTGCAGCCGTCGTTTCTGTCTCCCTAACCATCACCATTCTCCAGGGAATTGTGCAACTGATGCAGGATTTTGTTTCAGAGGGAACCTGAGCTAGGCATGCACGCTTTGTTAGCAAATTCTCCCTGAAATCCCAGAAAGGCCAAACCATCTGGCACATGGCCGTCTTGGCATATGATCTGTGATTAAACTGGTGTTATCTGATGTGTTGTTCAGAGTGTAGATGAGGGTGTATAGTATGTGGCAGTTATGGAAAGAAGGCAATTTGATGAATGGCAGCTATAAAACAAAATGAGGAAGAGACAGTACTAACTGGTTTCAAGTTCCTTCTGCCATGTGAGGAAGGGCCCTCTCTTGGCAAGGACAAGTTGATAGGGTCAAAGAAATGCACTGCAAATGCTGGAAATGCCAAGGTTGGCCAGAGTTCCCTCTGAATGATAAAAGCTTTACTGCACCATCAACAGTGACTGAAGATGGAGTTGGGTGGGTGCCCAGAGAAAAACTGAATCGATTTTGTACACACATTACCAGTTAATATAGACCATTCCTAGCAAAACGTCTTGAGAAAAACCATACACTCTCCCTCACCTCCCCAACTGATTTGTATCGTCTATCGATTTCATGATAAATGTGGTTTCTTTGTCTTTTATTACAGTGTATTTTCCCTTCTTTCTCTTGAAGAGTACTACATAAAGAATTGGAAACAAATGGGATATCTCAGCTCTTCCTTAAGGCCCAATCTTCATACTGTTTTTTGAAAAACACAAGAGTTTATCAACTTTGTGAAAACCCAAATGTTGAATCTGTGACATTTTTTTTTTCTGTTTTGCTTGGTGTACATGATTAACAACAGCGAGGTAGGTACTTTATATACATTTGCAAAGTCACTGGTTTGGGCAGAAAGATATTTGCATTGCTCTTTTGCATGCCCCTTCCTGACTAGCTAAAGTAGGGCACCCGATCTACAGATGCGCTAAAGAACAAAGCTAGCTGGAATCGACATGACAACACCCACATCGCTGCCAGGGCTGTCGCTCTCACTGGGAGCCCCTTTGGTTCTTACTAGCTTTCAAAATCTTGCTCATGCATTGCCTTCTCCTGTTCCCTAACACACACTTCCTAAATCTATCCCCCGATGAAACATTTCCCTGTACTATTCTTAAACTTCATGTGTATCTCAATATATTAAATCCATTGACCTGTGTTCTGATTACCTATGTGTCTATCTCTCCTACCAGCATGTGAACCCCTACAGATAATAGATGCTATTTTACCCATAGCCTTGTCCCTCAAAGTGGATGGCAAAGAGTAGGAACCAAATAAGTGTATGTTAGCCGGGTGTGGTGGTGCACGCTTGTAATCCTAGTACTTGGGAGGCTGAGACAGGAGGATTGCAGCTTTGAGGCCAGCCTCAGCTACTTAGTGAGGACCCTCCGCAACTTAGTGAGACCCTGTTTCAAACATAAAGAATAAAAAATAGGGCTGGGAGTGTAGCTCGGAGGTAGAATGCCCCTGGGTTCAATCCCCAGTACCACAAAAAAAAAAAAAAAGTGTATGTTTAACTGACCTGGCTGTTGTCACTTTGACATGGTACATAGGCAGCTCCAGAAATGTTCTATCCCCTTAGTGCAGGATCTACCTCACCAAGATTTTGTTTTCTGACTCAATAAGGCTCCCTCAAAGCCAGCTCTAATCTATTGTGAAATGTCCTTCTCATGAGCCACTTCCCCTTCCAACCCCTGAACACATCTACACACATAGTCCAGGCGGAATGTTTCTTTGTGGGTTCTAGGCAGTGACAGGAAATGAAAATACCATATTGCATTAGTTCTAAAACACAGATTTTTTTAACCTCCTGAAATTAGGAAGTATTTCATAACCAATGTCATCTTACAATTTTGACGGGAAGTATTTTTCTTTCCAAATAGCACCTAAAATAATGTCTTACAGTTGATGCGATCTTAAATTCATTGACATGTACTTACAAAAGAGGTCCTATTCGTGGCCAGCCCAGGCCTATCAGGTTATATGGTAGATTCTGGATAGGCTCCAAGTGCTACATTATAAACAAACCAGAGAAGAAACAGACATTGCAGATTAGAGAGAGTCAGTCGGAAGGATCAGAGGGCAAGTTCATGTGATATTGCTTGGTACATCTCTGGCATCTGATCTACTACATCCCTGACACATATTGGTCACCTAATACACAGAATTATTGCTATCAGATTTTGAGTCCTTACTATATGTTAGTCACTGCATTTTAAACATTTTCACATATGAGCTCACTTACTGAGTTCTCAGGACAACTTGTTGAGCAGATTTAATTTTGATCCCCATTTTTCGGCTGCATGAAGTCAAGCTGAGAGTGGGTAGAGGATTTGCTCTAAATGCTGTAGATAATAAATGGCCAAACCATGCTGCATCCCAGGTCATTTGACTTCAAAGGCCATATTCTTGTGTTCTCTGCAGTGTTTTTCCCCCAATGGACATTGATTTTGAATATCAGTATTTCTACTGACTTTTTTAAAATTGGGGATTGAACCTTTTTTTTTTTGAATCAAGGTCTTGCTAAGTTGCTGAGGCTGGCCTCAAACCTGTGATCCTCCTCTCTCAGCTTCCAAGTATTAGGATTACTTGTGTGCCAGCACACCTGGCTCTATTGATTTTTTTTTTTTTGTGGTACCGGGGATTGAACCCAGGGGCATTCTACCTCCAAGCTACACCCCCGGCCCTGTTTTTTACCCTTTATTTTAAAACTGGGTCTCACGAAGTTGTGGAAGCCTCACTAATTAGCTAAGGCTGGCCGCGAACCCGGATCCTCCGGTCTCAGCCTCCCAAGTACTGGGATTATAAGCATGCGCCACCACGCCTGGCTTCTATTGATTCTTGATGACCATTTAATTAGTGTTGTTGGTTCTCAATTTTCTTTCTAAACTTTCAACTTTCCTTAACCATTTTCTGGGTCCCACAGTCTCCACTGGTCACTAAATGACTTTCTGAGATTTATATTTAGATGTATATTGCTAACTTGTAATACATCGCCCATTAGACGATTTATTAATATTTTCTTTATTTAATATCTTAAATATTTTTTATTTAATAATTATGGGCAAAATCATATCAAAAACAAAAGTCTCCGAAGAGCCATTTGTGATTATGATACTATTGTATTTCACAAATGTGTCATCATGTGGGTAAAATAGATTTTTTCCGATGTAGAAAAAAAAGCGTAATCTCCATTTTGTAGGATGTCACCCTTGCGTACCCTGAAAGAAAAGAAACTAAGTTCAACAGGCTTGACTGACCTCCTCGGGGCTGAGAACTGCTCTTTCCAACATCAAGAATCTCAAACATAATCTTAAGAAATTACTGGAGAAATTTCACTTCAGATACAACAGATTCTGCTAGAC
Source organism: Glis glis (assembly GCA_004027185.1). Lineage (NCBI taxonomy): Eukaryota > Metazoa > Chordata > Mammalia > Rodentia > Gliridae > Glis > Glis glis. The sequence goes on along the minus strand of PVJS01005363.1, from coordinate 12,989 downwards.
CAGTTTGCTTTCTCTTTTTATTTCATGCAGGGAGGCAGATAGAGAGGTGGCGGGTGGACACCAGGCTGGGCAGTGGGAGAAGCACCAGCCTGGGCCAAACTTGTGTGAGCACCATCTTCCTCTAGAGGGTGTGCTCAAACACAGATTGCTGGACCCACCGCCAGAGTTTCTGATTCTTTTGGCCTGGGCTGAGCCCTGAGAATCTGCATTTAAAATAAACTCCCAGATGCCGCTGGTCCAGTCGCCACACTCTGACACCCACTGGTCCCAATATTAGAAGACCTGGGTTCGAACGCTGGACCCCTCACTTTACTGTGACTTAGAGGATTTAAATTACTTACCCAAATCTTGGTTCCTTATTTGGTAAACTGAACTTCCATCTACCTGTTCTACTCATTTCATGAGACTCTTATAAGAATGAAAAAAAACCAAAACATATATAAATTATTTTAAAGCTTATCGTTGTTATTAGTAGTAGCTGTATTGGGAAAGAAGCCATAGATTTCTGTGAACCTAGCTGGGAGAAACTTTGAGTTGCATAAGGCCTTCCCGAGCAATGTAGAGTTCAAAGTCAATGTTGCATCCTGGTGTTTACAACACAGAGGCCCCAGGAATCAGCGTGGAACATGCATGGCAACCCTGCATGTGTGTGTCCAAATCCTGGCTCCATACCGCTTGAGTCTGGTTCCCATTTGAAAAATGGAAAAAGGAGTTCCTACCTTCCCAGCATAGTGTGAGGGCTGCTTGAGATAAAGCATTGAAAGGATGAGCACCGTGCCTGGTACACAGTCAATATTCACGCCTGATGTAGTTATGAGAACTAAAGCCAATGGGGAGAAAATACAAGGCCTTTTTGGTAATGTAACCCGGTCTCATGAGGTAGCTAGCTCTGTGAGGTTGCTTAGAGTGAGCAAATTGGATTCCCTCACCTCCAAGGTTATCTCCAAATGAGATCTTAATGTCGGCACAAAGCAAGTGCATCTAGTCAGATGCCAGCAACTGGGGCTCTTTTCCCTAGTCTTCCTTTATGACCGACACCATTTATTTCTTTGTCATGACCTACTGTGTAATCATTAAGCAACTTTCTGGAATTCCCTAGCGGCAGAGCACTAACAACAGAAAAATTGAAATTATGTGGAGATCAGTGCACAGAGCTCTTCATTTCCCCCCTGGATTAGGCGACACTTGAATCAAGCCTAAACCAGACAATGCATGACAGTATGGTGAGCTCTGCACCAATAAATGCCAGATAAGCTTCAGCAATCAGCTCTGGGTGGGTGGAAGTTCCAGGCTTGCAAAACCCTGTAGTTAATAGAAGCAACAACTACAGCACAATTGCTAACCCAGTCGCTGAACCTGATGCCAGGTCATTGGGCTGGAATGCAGCTCATGATGCCACGCTGGACAGACTTTCCTCTTACACCTCATGCTGATCAGAAGTTATTCACCCAGGCTGCTTGTCTCTACACATTGCATGAACCAACACTTTGCCCTCTCAACTTGACACCAAAAATGATACAGATAAGCAGGATGTCCTTGAACTTCAATGCCTGTTCCTCTGATAGCAAGTGATTGCCAACAAGAACAGGAGACAATTTGTTCAGCTTCTGTCTTTCTCTCCTCCACATTTATAAGATTATGTCCTGTTCATTTTGTATCCCTTGAAATGCCAACAGTGTTTGGCATTTAGTAAGTAATCAGTAAATATTTATCAAATTCACATATCCATACCATGTGTCTTTTCTTCCTGTTTAAAGTTGAACCTGCCGAGACAATGCATTTTTTCATACTATTATTGGGAATTTTTAAATTTGTAGGCAATTTCCTACTTAATTTTGGTTAAGTTTAAAATAGTACATTCATTATATAGTGAGCAGATGGTTAACAGATTGCTCTAGGTCCAACAGTTCCGTTTGGTCCACTGAGAAAGACTAATAGCTATGTTTTCTGTGTCTGGTCTGGAGTAAATGAAAAAAAAATTTTAGATAAAACTCAGTCATAATAATGACATCTGGGAAATTTCCCCTTCAGGTCTTTGACTGGGCATGATACAATATGGTTATAATCAATTATGGTCCTTTCCAGCTGCAGAGCCAATATGAAGTGGGCTGGGAGCATTGACTCACATCTGTGTGTGTGTGTGTGTGTGTGTGTGTGCGTGCATGGGGGTGGGGGGTCCATATTACAAAGTCTACTTATCTTAGTCTGTTTTGTGTTGCTATAACAAAATGCCTGAGGCAGGATACCTGACAAAGAACAGGGATTTACTTGGCTTATGATTCTGAGGTCTGGAAAATCCAAACAGTATGGCATCAGTATCTGGCGAGGGACCCCTGGCTGTGTCACATCATATGTCAGGAGCATGTCTGAGAGAGAGAGGTCACTTGGTGAGAGAGAAATCTGATCAGGGATGGTCCAGGCTCACTCTTTCATAACAACTCGCTCTCCCAGGAACTAACCCACTCCTGCAAGACTTAACCCACTCCCCCAAACCAGCTTTAATTCCTTCATGAAGGTAGTCATGGCCCAGTCATCTCTCATTAGGCCCTGCCTCTTAATGGTCCCACCATCTTTCCATAGCATTACCTTAGGGACCAAGCTTCCAGCATGTGAGCCACTGGGGGACAAACCACATCCAAACCAGAACACTGATGATTGATGCTACTATAGAATTACTGGATAAATGAGTGCTTCTTTTAGGAAAAGCAAAGCTTCAAACTAGATATGTTTACTAAAGGTATCATGGCATAGGGGAAAGGTCATCGAACTTGGAGTAGTGTGGAGTCCTGGGCTCAAATCTTAGCTCCACTATCTATTAGTTGTGGAACCTCATGCAAGTTACTTGGATCTCTCTTCCTTTTAAAAGGTGACCACACAGCTGGGCATGGTGGCGCACGCTTGTAATCCCAGTACTTGGGAGGCTGAAACCGGAGGATCCATGTTCACGACCAGCCTCAGTTACTTAGTGAGGCCCTCCGCAACTTAGTGAGACCCTATTTCAAAATAAAGAATAAAAAATCGGGCTGGAGGTGGAGCTCAGAGGTAGAATGCCCCTGGGTTCAATCCCTAGTACTGCAATAAAAAAATAAATAAATAAAATAAAGGTGACCACAGTATCTATCTCATAGGTTGTTGTGAGATTGAATGGCATGCTTATTGACACACCCAGTAGAGTGCATGTCATATGGAGAAAGCAATTAACAAAGGTTAGTTGAAATGTCAGAGTACAGAGAGATTTCTCATGAAAGACCTTGCTCACTTTGGAGACATGCAGTAGTATTCACTGTGTCTCCTAGGTGCCCGAGTGATAGTTTTTATGTGTCACCTTGTTTAGGCTATGGCACCCAAAAGTTAGGCCAACACAGTCTAGATGTTGCTATGAAGGTATTTTGTTAGACATGACTAACATTGAAATCAGTACATTTTGAGTAAAGCAGATTACTCTCCATAATACAGTGGCCAATCACTTGAAGGCTTTAAATGACAGATCCCCTGAGGAGGGGGGAACTCTGTCTCTGGACTGTCTTCAGACTAGAGTGCAATATCAACTCTTCTTTTCTTATTGGTCTGCTCTGAAGATTTTGACTTGCCAACTCCCACAATTGCATGAGCCAATTCTTTAAAATAAATCTTTCTCTCTCTGACTCTGTGTCTGAGATAAATGTTTTATATATATATATGTATATATATATACATATATATATGATATTAGAGATATCATATATATTATATAATGTATTAAAGATATATAATATATTAAATATTAGAGATATATAATATTATTATATATTATATAGAGATATCTTTTGCTTCTGTCTAGAGAACTGTAATATAGCCTGACTTGCCCACTAGTTGTAACTGAATGTAACAGATTATATCTAAGTCATCTTCACAGTCTCAATGCTCAGCACAGTGCCAGACCCACAGCGAATACTCATGCTTAGTGAACTGAAGAACAGCAGCTCACATTCACATACCATCTGGGAAAAAAGGCACCTGCATGTACAGCTGACATTAATTCATTCCCCTCTCCAGCTATTTATCAAATATTTGGGGGGAACCTGTTCCACTTTACTGTGCCTGATACTGCTGATGCATAGAGAAAAGATAGCAAGACTTCTCACTATTTAAAAGTGGGGTGAAGTGAGGAGGAGTGAATGGAGCAGATGAAGAAATGGAAGGTAAAATTGGACACTGGGAACTAATTTGTGTACGTGAGGCAGCAGGAGAGCCTGGCATATGGAAGGAGTGAGTGGGAGGAAGAGGAAGAAACAAATGCAAGGGCGATGGAGCAAGTGTAGGAAGCAAGAACCAGGGAGCAAGGTGTCTCCCGTGACTCCCTGGTTCCTGCCCGAGGCATCTGTGAACACAGGGGAAGAGCAGTTTCTCATCATCTTATCTTGATTCTAACATTCCTCAGCATTATAAAGCTCAACCCTTTCATTTTAGGGATACAGACACTAAGGTTGAGAGAAAGCAGATCTTTCACTCCAAACCTCGTAAATCAGGAGCTGGCAGAGCTGATGTTAGAGCCGGAGCCTGTGGGGTTTGGCTTCAGTGCCCTCTCCCTGGCCCCACTCTGGTGCCTGCCAAGTTCCTTGGGTGAGGAGGAGGATGGGACGCAGGCCCAAACAGCCCCTGTTATTTTTGTGTGGTGCGGTTTCACTCTCTGGAGCCGTCAGCTGGCTAACCAGCCTGCCGCCTTCTCCGGACAGCTGCACTGCATAAACGACCCAGGAGCAACCCACTTCCTTTCCCACTAACTACAAAGCGCCTGGCAGACTTGTTGTGTTGTCAGGGTGCCTGTCCCAGATGAGAAAGGGAGGGACACCTATTTGGAGAGGGGGAGGGAGAATGTTAATTGGTAAAAACGAAAGTGCACTTTCTCCAAAAGCCTGAAGTAATCCTATTACTTTTTTCCTCAGAAGTGCCTTAGTCTTGCATGGGAACTTGTATTCCCTTTCCAGTAAATGACAGCCCTTGGCTCATCGTCCTTTATAACCTGCCTACCTGTCCCATCTCCTGGCTTGCTTTGTGGCCCGGGTTGCTAAACCAGGAGTCATGAATCAAGAAGCACAGAAGTAGTGCTAGCCTCCTTCCTGGCCTGGTGGACATATGACTGGTAGGAAGAGGATTACTCTTTTTTTTTTCCTCCTCCTTCATTCTCTCTCTCTCTCTCTCTCTCTCTCTCAGACTGACCTGGAAGCTGGAACTCAAAGTTCATCTTTGACCTCCCATGTCATTTTCCAAGTCCTTCTGTGCTGTCCCCTTAGCCCTCTTTGGCCTTGGTGTGCTCAATATGGCCCCTAAGTTGGGGTGGGCTGCAGACCCTGAACCTCTCTTCAAGGGCCCTGGTTCATACATCTGGACCTTTGTCTTGGTCTTGGTGTCTGAATTCTTCATGCCCCTGAAGCCCTGCAAGGCCAGAGGCCCAGCCCTATTTTTCTATCATCTCTCCCCACTCTCTGCCCTGCAGGACTGCCAGGTAATTCAACTGGAATTCAGAACTCTGTAAGAGAGTACATGCTCAACAAATGTTGGTTCTTTTTGCCAGTGCCTAATTTCCAAGCCTTGCCTGAAGGTTTGCTTCACTGGGATGCCTGGGGGTTTGGGATATCCTCAAATGGTGGTTAGGGGTGGCCTCTGCAACTCAGGGTGAGTTGGGTACAAGAGGCTGAATCTGGAGGTCAACTGGGCCCTGACCCAGTCCCTGGCTCATTCCAGCAGGAGGATGGGTCTAATGCAGGCCTCAGTCCCCCCAGAAGGGTGTTCAGCTGTGGAGTTGACACTCGTGACTTCCTGAATCTCACGGGATGGCAATCAGATCCTTCCCAGATGGCTAGGCAGCTGGATGCTATTTTTATACAAAATCACTGCAGAACGTGTGACCAGTAGAACTACCATTTTCATGGAGATCAGCTGAACCCTGGTAGCTTTGCAAACTCAGAGCATCCTTAGCCATTTTATCCCGCAGATGCTCTCTAACCATAACTACTATTTTATTTTGAGTCCAAATTCATAGTTTACTCTTTATTGTCATCCTAAGAATTAGGGGAGAATACAAGAAAAATCACCCATTGTCTTCTACTGTCAGATTATTTTTATGCACTAACATTCCTATCTAGAAAATAGTTCAGAGAGGTTAAAACCACCTCTTCATCCACATTCTTTTGCAACTCGTTTTCAGTTTAAAACCAATGATATAGTTGGGCCTCAATATTCCATGACTTACTCTCTTGCTTACAATTGCAATATTTTAGATATTCATTTCACCTGGGGTTCCAGTAGGGACATTGCCAGCATGTGCATAAGATTTTCCGCTGTGGTGGAAGGTCATGGTGCTGCTTGATGGCCCAGGCGAAGCCCCAATCTACTTGTTGCCAGGGCTCTGTGCTTCCCCCTGGGACTGCACTCGCAATCGGCTGGGCTGTGTATTCCGTGAGGTCAGAGGCTGTGGCTGCTCTGCCCACCACTTTGTCCCCAGCACTGACTCAGGGCCTGGCACCCAGAAACCACAGAATAAATATTTATGGAGTGGATGCCTTGAGATGGAGCGTTGACTGCGTAATTGTGTTCTTTGTCCTTTTCTACAACAAATGATTCTCAAAGGTCAGGAATGAGAAGATGAAGACAGGCTCCAAGCAGATTAAAGAGAGACATGACATAATCACCCTTGTCCTGGTATATCTGCCGTCAGGGGCATGCTCAGGTCTCAGCTCCTCTTCAGAGTATCTTCCCCTCCGCTCTGAGAAGCAAAAACAGTGAAGAACCCAGTGTGGTTGTCAGGTAGAATGGTAGGGGGTAGTGAGGTGAAGAATTAAAAAGGAAAATTTTATACATCCTCTTCCCTGTGGAAATGATAAGAAGATTAAATTGTATTAAGCACCTTTCTGTCAGGCTTTGCTTTATATTTATTATTTCATGAACCCTCAGAAGCCTATGAGGGAGATATTATGATCATTTGTGGAGAAAAACATTGGAACTTAGCAGAATTGAAATAACTTGCCCACGCTGGTAACTGGAGAGGCTGGAATTCTGCTGCGGGCCTGAGTCCAGAGCTTATCCAGCAGCCTGTGGCTGGCTGCATGTGTGAGGGGCAAGGTCCCAGTCTCGCTCATCTTTGTTTAACTCACAGTATTTGGTTCAAGGTTCTGCCTGCCACGTGGAGACAGTAATTACTTGTTGATTCAGAAGGAGAGATAGAGGCACTGGGATGGGGTCATTTTTACTAGAAAACAAAGCTGCATGAAAGGAAATTCCAAAGCCAACTGAGAAAGAGCAGAGTGGCACAAGTGGTCGCAGATCCCAGAGAAGGAAGAATTTCTCCATTCAATATGCTTGGAATTCATAGCCTCAAGTTAAAAGAGCATTTTAAAGTGGTTATAAGAATGACAAATCATGGGAAACAGCTGGAAAGATCCTCAAGGTCTGTTGCTCTGACTTGCCCTTTTTCCAAGGACTAAGCTGAAGAAGGCCACTCAGGGAATTCTTAGCATGATGTGCAGGTAGATGGGTCTTCACAGGCATGGCAAAAGTAACACAGTTATCATAGCTGTGGGCAGTGCTTGCACCCCAGTCTTCTGCCTTGCTGGTTTTTTTTTTTTTTTTGCGGTACCGGGGATTGAACCCAGGGGCATTCTACCTCCGAGCTATACCCCCAGCCCTATTTTTTATCCTTTTTTTTGAAACTGGGTCTCACGAAGTTGTGGAGGGCCTCACTAAGTAGCTGAGGCTGGCCGCGAACCCAGATCCTCCGGTCTCCACCTCCCAAGTACTGGGATTACAAGTGTGCACCACCACACCCGGCTTGCCTTGCTGTTTTAATAAGCCAGCTCCCACAGGATGAAGCTGTCAAATCAACTCCCAGGTTTATTGTCACCTGGCTTTCCCTGTATCAGCGTCCTCCAGTATGATTGTGCGTACATCTAGATCCTTTTCAAAATGCTGGCTCATCTTCTTTCCTAATACTTAAATAAAACCAAAGGAAGTAAAAGTTTCGAAGAGAAAATGACTAAGCACTTTTCAAACAGAACTTTAAGCTTATTCAAAGGTAGCCTAGAATTAGCCACATTTTAGCTCCCTTTAAATCGCCAGTGTCCAGAACTGTCTTGTGGTTGACATATAGTTACTATATATGCATAGCTTGAGTGCATGCATGAATGACTGTTCACTAAATATTTCTTTGGAAGATACTGTATGTAACATGCTCTGGGAATGGAACCATCCCCGGTGATTAGAAGAAAGGAACTTGGTCGAAATCCTAACATGCATGGCTGGGGTTACATAATGAGAGCCAGGTAATCATTGTTATGATCAAATGGGTCTCAAGGGGAGGGTATGATGACTTTTCAATAAAAGCAAAAAAATCAATAACAACAGCTTTTTGATAAAAGGTGTGCTAGGTAGCATTTACTTAAGGGAAGATGAATTAATAATCTTTGAAATACATCTGTATAACCTCACAGTGCCTTAGATTGAATAATCCCAAGTCATTATCTTTGCCCAAAGAAGATCTTGCTTCCTCGTCTTCATTTTTCTGTTCACTGGATCTGTTTCCTAATCACCAGCTTTAAACGCCACTGTCAGAGAGTTAATCTTGGCTTGGATTCATTTAGTTACCAAAACCTATTGACTTTTTTCTTTAAAATCTCCCTTTTGCCACCCATTCCTTCTTTTCCATCCCTGTAGCCCAACTTTCTGAATCAGCCTCTTGTGTTCTCAGCTTCTAATATCTCCTTGGAAATCCAACTCATCTCCTTGCCTAAATGTTTCCTTCCATCAGCTGTTAGAGACTGAATTGTGCCTCCTCTCTTCGCGGTTTATACAGTGAAGCCCTAACTCACAATGGTACTGTTGGGGAGGTAATTGAGGATCAATGAGATCATAGAATGGGGCCCTAATCCGATAGGTCTGGTGTCTTTATAAGAAGAGAAAGAGACACCAGACACTCTTTCTACTCACACACATAGAAGAGGCCATGAGAGGACACAGGGAAAAGGGGGCTATCTACAAGCCAGGAAGAGAGGCCTCACCAGAAACCAGATTTTCCAACATCTTGATCTAGACTTTTAGCTTCCAGAACTACGGGAAGTTAAATTTCTGTTGTTTAAGCCACCCTGCTTGTGCAATGTTATGTCAGTCCTAACAGACTAACGCCTGGGCCATTCTTCACGGTATTAGCAGAGTTGGATGCACGGTCTCATGGTTTAGAAATCTTCCAGCTCCCCGCCCATCCCTACTGATTTGCAAGTCCCAACCCTTTAGCTTGGAATCTGAAGCGCTGTCCATGGCACCCTCACAGCTGCCTGCCCAGCCCGTAGGCCTGTGCGTTGTTTTAGGCAAACATTCTGTCTAAGTGATCTTCTCATTGTCCTCCAAACAGACTCAGCATTTTCTGAAGTCACAGTAAAGCATGAAGCCTTTGGGGAACTACCTATAGTTGCCATGGCTAAAGGACGCGTCACACTCCAGGGGATGGCAGGATGTGAGGGAGAGAAGGCAGGCTGCGGACACAGGTTCTTCCTCCCTTTCTTCCTTGTCAGCAGAGTCCTTGCTGAGTTTGGGAGTGCAGACATGCCTGGATCCCAGGTGAACAGCACCATCTAAGTTAGGCATCTGCACACTCTTTTCATAAATGGAGAAACATGTCAGGGTTATGGGCTATGTGGTCTCTGTCACCACTCTGCCATTATAGCATGTAAGTAGCCATAGGCAATCATAAAAACATAAGCATGCCTGCATTCCAATAGGACTTTATTTACCACAATAGCCATTGGCTAGATATGGCCTGTGGGGCATTGTGTGATAATCGCTGAACTGCTAGTCCCACAGCACTGACCTTGGTGACCTACTGAATCAAGTTTAAAAAACTTTGAAATCTCTTGTTATATGAGGGGTAGAAAACTGCATTTTGAAGCTCTTGCTGTTCACAATACAGGTCTTAGACCTGTAGAATCAGCATCACCTGGGAGCTTATTAGACATGTTCTTGCCAGGTGTGGTAGTACATGCCTGTTATCCCACTACTTGGGAGGTGAGACAGGAGGATCACAGATTCAAGGCCAGCCTGAGCAATTTAGTAAGACCCTCGGCAACTTAGCAAGACCCTGTTCCAAAAATAAAAATTTTAAAGTGCTGGGGATGTAGCTCAGAGGTAGAATGCCCCTGGTTCAATCTCCAGTATTAAGGAAGGAAGGAAGAAAGGAAGGAAGGAAGGAAGGAAGGAAGGAAGGAAGGAAGGAGAAATAAAAGAAAGAAATGCAGAATCACAGACCCCACCTCAGACCTTCTGAATCAGCATGTGCATTTTCATAGAAAGACTTGGTGATCGAAGGGTGTACCAGAGTGTAAGAAGCAGTGGTCAAAGCCACTGTTGTTGAATGTTCTATTACTTGCAGCTGAAAGCATTCCTCATTTATGCTGACAGGTAAGAACAAAGTCATGAACATCCTATATGCTTTGCTAAGGACTTTGGTTTTGTCCTGAAGGACATTAAAGTGTTATAAGTGGGGAGTGAAATAATCAGGTTTGGGGGCGTACATCTCACTTCTCTTATGAAAATAGTAAGCTCCTAAAAGTCAGAGTGAGCACCAAATAAATTCTCAGTTATTTATGTACTACTTCCCAAGGCCAGCCACTGCCACACTGCCAGATAGAATTCCAAAGCGGCTTCCTCAGTAGGACCTGCCCTCTTGCCCAGGCTCCAGGAGGCATCTCTATTTCTGATCTATTCTTGGGGCTTACAGCGGTTGCTAGGCTGTATCTCCAGCATTACAATTTGGAGCCTGAGACTGGAAATCTTTAATTTTAGTAGCATTCCACACTGCCACCACCCAGCTTGGTTCTTTTGTTTTCTGAACATATATTCACCTCTCCCATAAGACTATAAGACGCCAGTGCAAGCAGTTCCACTAGACTTGTGCATCCCCTCCACGAGACTTGCAAAGTGCTTTGCATATGTGAGTTTCCTGATCAATATACAATTAATTTTTAAAATATGAGCTATCGGCTGGGCGTGGTGGTGCACGCTTGTAATCCCAGTACTTTGGGAGGCAGAGACTGAAGGATCCGGGTTCGCAGCCAGCCTCAGCTCTCTCTCTCTCTCTCTCTCTCTCTCTCTCTCTCTCTTTCTCTCTCTCTCTTTCTCTCTACCTAGTGAGGCCCTCCGCAACTTTGTGAGACCTGGTTTCAAAATAAAGTATAAAAAATAGGGCCAGGGGCGTAGCGCGGAGGTAGAATGCCCCTGCGTTCAATCCCCGGTACTGCAAAAAAAAAAAAATATATATATATATATATATATATATATGAGCTATTATTTATTTCTCCAAAGTCCTCAAATACTACTTAGCTGGGATAAATATCTTGAACGTGAATGTCAATCACCAGCTGAGTTTAAAATGTGGGGTGAAAGGATACAAATATCATACAAATATCGTCAAGTCCTTTGCAGTAAGTCTTTTCATATTCTTTGGGTTTAGGTTCTAACCAGGAATGGTCTTATAAAGAAAAAGGTACAAACATTTGCTCCTACAGCGCCTTATTTGTCACGTCACCACATCCTCCTGTGGTTCATTTATGAAGAGCTAAAACCCAAACAGGCATCACCTCTTGCACACTTGTCCAGAGCACTTGTTTTGCTCACACTTAGGGAGCACACCAGAAGCTCTGTGCAAACATTAACTCACCCAATCCATATAAGACCCTAGGAATGGACAGACTGTTACCCACACGAGTGATGAAGAAGCACAGGCTCAGAGCACTGCGTTCACTTTCTGACGATCACACAGAAGTTTGGTGGTGGTAGGAGAGGAGATGGAATTCAAACCCAGACAGTCAGGCTTCTGAACCGTTCAGCCATGTCTCCATAAACCCAGCTTTGATATGTCAAGGGCCCATCTCTCCCCACCCTATTTTCATCTACAGGATTCATCAGTTAGGATTGTCATGTGACAATTCATTGAGATTAAGCCCAGATATTGAAAACAGAGTGTTAGAAGCCACTCATTCTATGGTCAAGTTCAGTGAGTGGCAACTTCTAGTGTCTTAAGTGGGGAGTGAAATAACCAGGTTTGGGGGCGTACATCTCACTTCTCTTATGAAATAGTAAGCTCTTAAAAGTCAGAGTGAGCTCCAAAGAAATTCTCAGTTATTTATGTACTACTTCCCAAGGCCAGCCACTGCCACACTACTAGTAGAAATTAATGATTTAATCTGTTATTACTAATGCTAGGGAAATACTTTTGAAATCAAAATAGAAGGTTTTTCTTTTTCTTTGCAGTTCTGGTTTTTATTTGTCATTTCAGTATCTACAGTAAGGACTGTTGAAGGAGCATTAGTAATTATGATCTTATTGATCTATCTAAATTTCAGAGACTTTATTAGAAAGCCTATGTCTATAGCTGAACAGTTAAAGCATAGAAGCTGGGCATGGTGGTGCATGCCAGTAATCATAGTACTTGGGAGGCTGAGATAGGAGGATCAAAGGTTTGAGGACAGCCTTAGCACATAGTAAGACTCTCATCAACCTAGCAAGACCCTGTTTCAAAATACAAAATAAAATAGGGATGGGAGTGTAGCTCGGAGGTAGAATGCCCCTAGGTTCAACCCCAGTGCCACAAAATAAACAAACAAACATGGAACAATACTTTAGTGACTTTGGGGAACTAGACAGCTAGGTGGGATTATTGAAGCCTGCAAGTGGGTAGTTTATCTTTGGATAATTCTGATCATCTCTCCCAATTCATATAAGAATTCAACTCTTATTTCCCCTGGGATTCTAATCCTGACTGCCATTTTCTGAATCAATATGATCTCTGAAAAATCACAGATCATCTCCAATGAAGGCTCTTTCTTCTCCAAGATATTAGAATTGTGAGTTTTTGCTGACCAAGTCGGCACCAAAGGATTAGCCTATATATGCCTTGAAATTTAATAACTGTTCCTGGAGATTTTTTTTTCATTTCTAAAGCCAGGAGGCATTATTTTAAATGG